>CM045455.1:6669830-6835330 GCA_024666655.1 Dascyllus trimaculatus | reverse complement strand
TGTTGTCTACGAATCATGAAATTTAATAGCAATCCATCTGAAGCCCATTTCAGGCTTTGGTTATGCAACATTTCTGCTCCATCATTCTGTTTAAGTGACGGCATTTTATCATTCAGACATAGATTACTTTTATATTAATGTGCCTCACAGTTTCATTCAGACGTATTATCCGAAGCGATAGGGAGAGCCGAGGTTTGATCTGTGTCAGACAGGCGAGATTGGACAGAACATCTAGTGATGAATGAAACATAATAACGCATTAATAAACAAAAGAGTAAATCTAAACTAACAGAGCTCATCATAACTAACAGCCTGGTTTATTTATGAAAGAAAATGATGTCCTTGTGTGATGATAATCTAACTACAACTTTACAAAGCAGAAAAATAAAAATATCGTGACAGCTTTGATGGAGCTCAGGACTCAGCCTGAGACCAGCCGCTGTGTAACGCATGATTTAACAGCAGCTGATAGACCGTGACTGTGTGTAACAGCTCACCTGTCTGTCTGAGGTGAAGACAAGTACACAGTGTAAATGGTCTGCACTTATATAGCGCCTTTCTACCTTAGTGGTACTCAAAGCGCTTTACAATGCGTTTCTCATTCACCCATTCACACGTATATTCACACACCAAAGCCGACAGACTTCCATGCAAGGTGCCTGCCTGCCACTGGGAGCAACCTGGGGTTCAGTGTCTTGAACAAGGACACTTCGGCATGTGGAGGGGCCGGGGATCGAACCGCCAACCTTGCAATCAGTGGACAACCCGCTCTACCTGCTGTTAGATCTAGACCAATCAGTAGAATCATTTATAATTATAATTAATTCATGAAATCACTACTGTTGTCCCACATATGTAAACGCATGTAACATTCCCTCTTACAGACACTAATATGGATCCTGCTGCTGTCTGATGCTGTATGTATTTAATAAACTCAGAGGAAAAACTCCTGCAAACAGCTGGAAGCAACAAACTAAACTTCAGCCTTTGTTGATATTTTGTTAAAACCCGGATTCATTACTGGTGAGTGTCATTAGTTTGACCTGTAACAGACTCTGCCTTCATCACAGTCAAGTTGTGTTTTATGGACATTTTAGTTTGTGAGAGATCCAAACTGACAAACTGTATCTTTTTGGACTGATGCTGGTGCTGAAATGTGGAAAAAGCTTTTCCCCAAACTCAAAGTGCATCACTAGTGTGTGCCTTTCCATGAATGTGACAGCATGCAGTTCAAACTCTGTGATGCAAAAATGCTACTAGCGCCACCCTACTAAGACTGCCATCATGACTTTCGGAGAAACATAAGCAGAGTGCTCATTCGGACATGACGCCGACTTGTTCAGACTAACAGAAAGGAATGCAGGTCTGAATGGGGCTTGACAGTAATGGCATTTAAACCTGGGCTGAAGAAGGAGCCTCATGCAACGTATATTGAGCATACTGGTCTATATTAAGATCTACTGTATGTGTCTTTGGAAAGCATTTGTCACAATACAACTATTCTCCCTCTCAGTGTGTTGACAAAAGAAAGTAAGTAAAAGTCTAAGAAATACCATAACTAGGACAAAGTATGATAAGCAAGTCAATAAACTGTCAATTGCTGCACTCACTGCTTTTATTTGCAGCCTCTAGTAGCAGCTAGCCGGGGAGCTACAACTTGGTTATTCGTGTGTGTGCGTGTGTGTATAGCAGGGATCTGTGACAAATTTATTACTCCCTGGATATAACTTCCTGTGAGCTGTGAAGAGATAACACCAGACGATGCGAGCGCACCTCCCATCCACCCAAACACGCATAAAACACACGAACACAAATCATCCTTCAAATGCCTCCACTCTGGATAATTGAGTTTTCTCTCCCCTTGCGCTGCCGACTGAAATATAAACACTCCGTCACCATTAAAAAGCTCCCCGTACCGCTGGTAACACTCGCTTATTAACTAAAACTAGAAGAAAGAACGGTCGGAGCGCCAAAGAAGATGATCGGCTTTGTGGTTTCGCTGAGGAGAAGTGCGCCAGCTACCGTGTGCGTTTGTTTGAGGGAAACAAGTGGAGGAGGAGATGAAGATAACGGGGAGGAGCGTGTTTGTTATAGCAATCAGTTTGGGTTACGAGAAAATAATGAAGACTGTCGATTTCATAAGAGCTGTGTGACTCAGAGGTGCTATCCTTTCTCCGCACACACTCGTCCTCATACAAATTTGTGCTCGAGCGGCTGCCAAAAACACATCATAAGGACGCCGCTTCCTGACCTCCATTCTGCCTAAAGCATTAATACAATTACAGCGTCCAAGACGAAAAAGGGATTTGGGATTGTGATGTATAGCTGATCCAAATCGACCTTGACTGTGAAATGGAAGGATTAGCGTTGAGGAACATTTTCTTGGCACCTTGAGGAGTGTGTATGTTGTGTTTGTGCATGCATATTTTTTGACATTATAAAGAGGAAACACAGAGCTGTCAGTAGAGCTGCTCGGTACGGAAGCTGTCTGCTGTCAGAGGGAGTGAGTAATGATGGTGATGAGTCACTGCCAGTCTAACCTTGACTCTGACAAGGCTCTATTGGATTAAAACGTCATGGATGGCTTCTCCCGAGGAGCTTCTCTAACTGGCAGAGGACACGACAGAAACGCTTGAGCTCATAGTTCATGCATTCACTGGAGACGTATAAATTATTTGCATGTAACAACAGGATGATAATTCTTTGATTTTCAAGAATGCACAATGCCACATTTAAACCCTAAAGAATGGATTATTACATTATAAATGCAGGACGGCTTTATTGCAGTTGTCTCGTTTTTCATTTCTACAATGATAACGTTCATTTGACGTTGCAAATTAGAGTAAATGTTCTAAACACAGGGGCGAAGAAAATCTATTTTAATTATACAAAACACAACAGAAGTGAGTTCACCCCTGTGCATTACCAATTAAACCTTAAGCGATTTAACGATGTATCACCTCACAGTAATTGCATTAGTTCGAAGTTAGGCAGTAGAAAAGTCCCTGCATAAACTACCAGCAGAACTCTGCCGCCTGGATCGTTACCAAAACCCCTTCATTCCACCACATCACCCCCAACTCCACTGGCTCCCGGTCAGTCTGAGAATCACCTACAAAATCCTCCTGTACGCCTACAAATCCATCCATACCTCCATGACCTCCTGCATGTTCCATCCCGCTCCCTCAGATCCTCCTCCTCCTCCTCCATCCACCCAACTGTGCCCTCTGCCTGCCTCAGCACCACGGGGAGCAGAGCTTTCAGCCGCTCTGGAACTCACTGCCACCCGACCTCCGTGACTCTGCCGCTCTCCCCGTCTTCAAATCCAAACTCGAAACTCATCCGTTCAGACTCGCCCGCTCTCTCTCCTCACCCTCTTTATTGCTTGTTGTTTTCTATCCTACCTACCTCTTTTTTTCTTACTTTGTTTTGTACAGTGACCTTGGGTGTCCTGAAAGGCGCTTTTAAATAAAATGCATTATTATTATTAGAGTATTTCCATTTGCATCTTTTCATATTGCATACATCTTCCATATGTTACTACATTTTCTCCGGCTACTGCTCCGTGTGCAGCCGACTGAACAACCTGTATCTGTTTCCCATCCAGACATGCTAAGAAAAGAGCAAACAACTAAGACGGTTTATTATTTTCTCACCTGATAGGTTTAAAAGTTGCAGTGAAGTTACAATAATTAGTCAGTTACTTTGAAAAATCAAATGTTGCTTTGATTCGATGAAAACCACCAACTGTAATGAATCATTTTGACCCCGAGGTGAATCAGCCGCCTTGGGCTTTCTGTTTTCTGTCTATCTGGGAAGCTCCTCTCCTCTCAGACCCATTTCTGAGGTTTGCATCAACTCCAGTCTGTGGTAGTCACTCAGCTTGAGTCTGAGTTGTGCTCCCAGTTACTGTCTGTGCTGCTCAGCCTGTCTGGGTCTGAACCATGTCAAAAATCACTCCCTAACAGCGCCAGTGCACTTTTGTTGCTTTATTTTTTTTTATTTGAGTGGACTCTGAGTGTGAAATATAACCACTTTAGAGTACCCTAAAAATTCCCAGTGCGGAATAAAAAAGTACTTTTTTGCTAACAGCCACACAGTAGCAATGTGTTCCATTTGATAGATGTGAAAATTAACGTGACAGTGCACCTGTCAGCGGTGGCACAAAGTGATGATGATTAATTAAAGAAAAAAAAATTCCGTTATCTGCTCACTCTAGGGTAAAATAAGAGTGAAGCAGGAAGAGATTTCATACCTTGGCCTTCGTCAAGGGATGACATTATTAAATAAAAAAAAAGTCAGACTGATTCAAAATCGAATGCAATGTGTGATAAGATGCGTGAGAAGTCATTGTGAATACTAAGTTCCCGCTGACCACTGCTGACTGATGCACCATGCAGGGCTGAAGAAGTGGAGGTGTTAAGGGTCGCTGAGCTGTAGCATGATAGCTACTGTTAAACATGGAGAATTAGCCCATCAGGAAACACCAGCGCTCTGCTGTGGAAGAAAACTATTCATTCATCCACCCATTATATTCCGTTTATCCGGGGCCGGGCAGTCTAAGCAGAGAGGCCCAAACTTTCCTCACCCCAGACACCTCCTCCAGCTCTTCCGGTGGGACCCAGAGGCGTTACCAGGCCAGCCGAGAGACATAGTCCCTCCAGCGTGTCTGTGTCTACCTCAAGGCCTCCTCCTGGTGGGACAAGCCCGGAACAAAACTAAAGATACTGGATTTGTAAGTTTTCAAAGGAACTGCTCGTATGGAAAGACTGTCCCATTTGGACTACATTGCACACTTGTATATATTCTAAAGATTGTGCCCTCTTTCTACGAGTGTGTGCTTGCCTTCTGCGAGTCAGTAAGCCTGTTGTTAGTTTCACTGTGCAGTAATGTGATTAGCTTTGACCGACACTTTGCTTATTGTTCCTGTCTGTAATGACAAAGCATAGTTATAGTTGTTGCTGGTGCATGTGTGCTGAGGGATGTGTCTTGTAATGTGAAAGTTATTAGTTTGCCATTCTTAGCTCTGTGTCGGGAATATTCCTTTTGCTCTGTTGAGTCATGATATTTGTGTTGCTGCAGACTGTGGACAGAATCTCATATGTTGGTTCATTATGCTTTAATAAGGAAAAGGGGATTCTGCAGATTAGAACCGATGCAGACGTTCAGCTGATTGGTGGGAGTTAACCTCTGCAGATACTTATTACTACTTATTTCATGGTATTTCTGTGTGTCAGAACCACACAGACACCTGCTTATGTTCACCATAACACTTCTGTAATGGTTTAGTTCACCCATACATACTATGGTTGCAAACGGCAGCTAAAATGTACACTGTTGTGTTTTTAACCACTAGGAGTGATAAGGAGCAACGTTTTAGTGACGGCGAAACGATTAAGTCTCTGGACTACTGATCAGAAGGTCAGAGGATCGAACCCCAGTGATGCCATTGTTGGACCCTTGAGCAAGGCCCTTAACCTTTTCTGCTCCAGGGGTGCCGTATCATGGCTGACCCCGCGCTCTGACCCCAGCTGGGATATGCAAAAAACAACATTTCAAAATGCTGTAAAAATGTATTCGTGACAATAAAGGTTTCGTCTTTATTAAGCGGGTCTCCGTTCGTGTTCCAAATTGCATACTATGTCTTTTCTCTTTTAGTGCATACTACAGCTGTCCTTACAATGTATGTACTGTTTCATGCAGTCTGCATACAGTTGAGACACAGAACTTTGCTGTACTGTAGTTCCATAAAGCCATCTTGCTATTATATCCAACACAATCTGTAGCACAACATCAACATCTGCCATCTGTCTGTGCACTCTCAGCAGTTCAAGCTTGTTATTTAGGTGAAGACACAATGACGGATCTTCCGCTGTGCAGAGGATTGTGGGTCAGAATGACCAGGGAAGCATGCCGGCTTGCACGCTGCAAAACGAGACGAGATGTTGTAGGATATCCTGGTATTTTTGGGATAGTGCATTTGATAAATTATGTATTGGGACATCTTTTTCTAGCATACTATATAGTGTGGTAGTAGAGTATTGAAACACGCGCTCTGTTTTGTTTATGGCTGCCGCTTTACTAGCGTGCACAAGGACATTATGCATGTTCACAAATAGATTAGTAACGCAAATGCTACTCCACTGACAGACAGCTGACGGTAATAACACTCCAAGAAACACTGGAATGCAACGGAAAACTGAAAGCAGTCGATAAGGATGCATGATTTAACATATTTCAAGGTTCTTTTTTAACATTTTATGAGAAAGAAAAACATATTTAACAAGCCTGTTTGGCCTCAAGGATACACATAATGCATTTTGATGAGAAACACTGCATGTTAAGACAGCTGATTATTTACAACAGAACTCCACAGGGTACTGGGTGATTTTAATGTTGGGTTTAAAAATCTATAGACTTTATATTTAAATGCATGTGTGTGTGTGTGTGTGTGTGTGTGTGTGTGTGTGTGTGTGTGTGTGTTTGCCACCTCCTACCTTCAGGTCACGTTGCCTGGCGTGCTCCATGTCCTGCACGGCGCAGCAGTGGGCCTCCTGCAGACGCTGCTGCCGCCTCTGATGCTCCGTCTGCAGCTCGTCCAGCTGCATCCTCAGGTGCTCTCTCTCCTGGCTGAACTGGTGCTGTAGCTGCTGCAGGGACGACTGCGACTGGGACAGCTGCATCTCCAGGCTCTGCTTCAACAAGGATATCTGCACAAGGACGGACAAAAGAACAGATATTGGACCGGAGGAGAAAGTGCTCGTTAGTGGGACAAGCTGCCGCCTCTCCACCTTTGCATACATAACTAGCTGGATACAAAGCAGCTAGGCGGTGTGCTAAGTGTGAGAAGTGCAAGTTCAGCCTGTCTCCAGGGAGCAGCATCTTTATGCAGCAGAAAAACAGAGAAGGGCAAAGAGAGGGTGGCGATCAATTAGGCCTAAACAAACACATAATCTTGAAACCTCCAGCAAAGGAGCGCTTCTCTTTTTCCAAACAAGTCGCAGTTCACCACAGTACATAATAAACTAATGTTGCTATGCAGCAGATGTAGCACTAGAATACATTGTTAGGAGGAAGCAAGGTGACTCACAAAATCAGCCTGTCTAGACAGTTTAGGATACTGAATATGTACTTGTGAAGTGCTGAGAGAAGTACAGCCTTGTATAAGCTGCTTTTGCAGTACTGTATTTAACCGTTGTTGTGCCAAAAGACTGATATGCGCTACACAACTTGATAAAGATCATATATAGATGACTACATCTGTTAGTTGAGAAAACTATGATGTGGTGCCAAATGGTCGACAAGTCTCTGGGTAAATATCCTACATGTCATCAGCGTTGGCAGCATGGTAAGTCACTCCAGCCTTGGTACTTTGAAGTATCATTGGAGTAACTGCTGATACATCCATAATATTCATTCAATATTCAGCAACATCCAGGTCATCATTTTTGGCACAATGAGAAAGATTCTGAGTGAACCAAAAAGAACAGATGGTGCGGCTCTATCTCAGCCGCCAAGTCACAAATCTGGAGGACACATTATGATGACAAAGACATGAGTTACTCACTGGTTCATACAATGGAACACCTTCATAACCCTCTAAACCTCACAACTAACCATTAGCTTGAAAGGCATGTTATCTTTAAAACACTGCCAAAACGACACTGCTGATGCCGTAACACCAGAGAGAAGCATCGGACTTTCAACTTTCCGACAGTCTTTGAACAAATCATGTGTGAGAAATGACAAATCTGAGCCTACAATCGTGACATTTCATCAAACTTATCTCAGATCAGTTTGACGACTGACTCAACTGTCACCAGCAGTCAGGTGACAAAAAGCTTGAGACTCCTCAGGTGAACTGCAGGCTGTGTTTACACCGAGCAGAGAGGAGACAACAAGAGAGGCTGAGAGTAAAATGCTGCATACTCGATCAACAACATAAATGCTGCGTGGTTCGAAAACGTTGCAGACAGTAGAAAGTTGTCAGCAAGTTGTTGGAATGTATATGGTGAAACATCTTTTACAAGCTGATGTGCAGAGTAGGATGAAAAATGCCCGGTTTGTAGAGGCTGTAAAAACTGAAGTAATAAAATAGCTATAGCATATATCTTTTCTACATATCTTTTTTTTATGACTTATGGCATCATAACCATGTGATACTGCCCTAAAAAGCTTTTCTGAGTTCTCTCTCCTTCTAGCCATGGTTGTGTTGTTTCCATAGAGATGCAGGATTTTATATTGCAGTAAAAAATGAGCCTAGAGTGAGAAAAAAACACTTGTTGAGGTTCAAAGAGTTAACAGATGTGTACGACTGTATATGAAGTCGGAATGTCTTGTGTTTCTGAAGTCAGTGCAAGAAGTGTAAACTAAACTGTTTCAAAGTATCACCTCATTTTGTTGTGATAGTGAACATATTAACAAACACTTTACACATCCAGCAGACGGGGTAGCATTTCGTAGCAGTTGTGTTTCTGTCTAACTGATACCTGTCTGTCTGATATACCTGATATATACAAATCAAACATTTGCTCTTTCAGCTCTGGTAGAAAGGAAAAATGGAAAAAAAAATACAGCTCCTTTGCAATTTAATGCTCCACTCCAGTTCACCAGCTAGCAGCTAGAAGTATTTGTTTAGTTGTTTGTGCTGGGAGGTAGAATACAGTGGGTTTATAACAGCTTAGAGTCCAATTCTAACTTTCTGGAGGACTGACGGTGCAGACTGGATTCCATAACTGAAATCCCAACCGGAGGTGCAGACAAGCTAATTTCATGATCAGTGCTTATATGTTTGAGCAAAACACTGTCCTCAAATGACCTTTAAATAAAGTGTCAGTTGCAATGATGCTTCTATTTTCCAATGCTAATACGGACATTGGGGGCTGAACGGTGGCTCGGTGGTTAGCAGCGTCGCCTCACAGCTAAAAGATCCCCGGTTCGCGTCCCAGTGAGGATGCCTTCTGTGTGGAGTTTGCATGTTCTCCCTGTGCGGCGTGGGTTTTCACCGGGTACTCTGGCTTCCTAACCATGCTGAGGTTAACTGATGATTCTAAATTGTCCATAGGTGTGAATAAGAGTGTGCTTGTTTGTCTGTCTCTATGTGTAGCCCTGTGATAGGCTGGGATAGGCTCCAGTCCCCCCACGACCCTGCAGAGGATTAAGCGCTGTATATTTGATGGATGGATGGATACACACATTGGTAGTTTTACATACTGTGAAGCCTCTCGTGCGTGAGTAGAAAGTTGAGTCAGGTTTTTGAAGTCCTATCAGCTGTCGCTTTAAGGCCTACTGGATCTGACAGCACAGGCCATTTGATTTCTCAACGGCATCTTCTCTGTCAGCGAGCATCTATCAAGAGATCGACTGCTGCTCTGATGTGGCATTAGAGTAAATAAATATGCTTCAGCTGATTGTGAGGTGCGGAACGGGCGCATTAATCACCGATGATGAATGCCGAGACAGCACGGGCATGCTGACGAAGAGCAGCTGATGCACAACACATGCAAAAAAAAAACCGAACACAAATAAAGCCATTGATTCGATTCGGTGTGTACGGTGACCACAGCAGAGCTTAGTCATGCTACATTAATATTACCGCACAGTCATTAGCCACAGCACCCAGCTCCGGTGTGTGTTATACAGCACCGCATAATGAATGTGTGAGTGTGAGGAAGAAATAACACAGTCTGGCACGGGAACGCAACCTCACGGGCACGACATACGCTCAGAGGAGAGGCAGTTGCTCTTATTGCCTCTCTTATCTTTTCTCTCACTGCCTATTGAATTTTTTTTTTTACGGCTGCAATAATTACAGCCATTCCACTACAAGCTGTAGGCATCAGGTGCTTTGTGTTCAGAAAGATCTGCTGATTGGAAGCCGAGGATTAGACCATCTTTAACCAGTAAGCAGGGAAAACAGCACTAAGGGTCCTCTAGCTGCAGGACGAGTGGAGAAACTCTTCATCTTTTCCTTTTGGACTTCAATAAAAACTGGCTCTCTGTATTAGTTCATGTGTTCCTAACGACATTACCTCTAAAACACCAAAATACACATGGCTATTTGATTGTTTTGATGCCAGGACTGCATGATACAATCTTCTACCACTGCAATGTGTGCATGTGCAACACTCATGAAGTAAATCCAATTAACTCAAACACATCATGTCACAACTTTTCCTGTTGCTTGGTAAAGACAGAAAACTCACACGGTTTTCATTTTCCATTAGGAATCTAGACAAGAAGTCTATCTGATAGAACATCCTTTACTTGAATAGACCCACACTTATTTTCTTTATTTAAAAGACATTGAGTTTTTGAAGCTTAATAATAATAATCTAACCTTTATTAATCCCCTAGGGGAAATTCCTTCTCTGCATTTGACCCATCCTATTCATAGTTAACCTTAACTATGCATACTAGGAGCAGTGGGCTGCTGTAGTGCAGCGCTTGGGGAGCAGTCAGGGGTTAAGGGCCTTGCTCAAGGGCCTACAGTGGTGGTGACTGGGACAACCAGTTGCTTTCACTTTCCCACTTCAACCTCTTGCAAGTCCGGGGACTCAAACCGGCGACTCACCGGTTACAAGATTGCTTCACCATTGTGAACCAACACAGAACAAGGGAAAAACTAAAAATTTAGTTGCAAAAAAGAAACACAACATCCCTTTAAGGAATTAACAATGAATGTAATATTAATCACAATCATGATTTTGGCTTTCCATCATTAAATAAACATGACCGACCATGATGTTAATGCTTAAAATGCTCCATAGTCCATGCAGATAAAATCACATGGTTCCAACTGAGGTAAATGTGACGTTAAAACTCCATATTTTACTCTTTTCAAGGTGATTTTTGTGTCTCACATCTATCTGAGCTGCTTAGCTTCAGTAACTGAGCAGAGATTTGCTCTTCTCCTCAGCTGTAGCCTGCATGTGAGGCATTTAGGCAGCATAAATAGTGATGTATATCCATAAGCTGATCTTTAGGGGTTTTGGGTGCAACTTTATTTATATTGTGCCTCTAGGAGTTGCTCTGAATTCAGGTGAAGAAGAACCTTAAATTTTTACAACCACATTACACAGCATGGTAGACAAAGCAGTGCTCTGTTTATTTAAATGTTAATATGAGATGGAAATATTTTATTTTGAAAATCTGTGAATATTTGTGATAAATTACCATGAACTTAATATTGATTCAAATAATCGTGCTGATCATTTTGGATGCATTTGAGCACCTCGAGTCAGTTGCATGGAGATATTTCAGCCACAGAAAGAGTGATGTTGACCAAAAACATGTGCTGTCTCTGTGGGGGCTTGCAGTTGTAGTGAGGACATGAGGCAACACGGCTTATTTGTTTGATCATTTAAATCAGCACCACAAAGCTCTCTATGACGAGCGCAAAAGCAGAACTGAAAGCCATCCAAAGCAAAACAAACTACGCTGGATGCTTGTGCAAGTGTTACGTCATATGAGAAAGGTTCCAAACATGTTGCACTCAAAAGAAAAGTCTTCACAGTAAAGCTTTTTAAAAATGATTTAGTATTTTCTATGGAGATGCACTTCCCCGCAAAATCATCCCAATCATTTTAGAATGACTAATTCTTTCAAAATAAAGTTAATTAAATAATCTGTAAAGCTTCCCGTTGTTTTTATCACAGAAAAACAATATTTGCAATATCAGTTTTCACCATTATTGTGCAGCCCTATTTGACACAGTTAAGAAGGACATGAAAGAAAGATTATCAGCATCGTGATCAACATGCCTAAGCTCTCACTGGCAGGTCGTACCTGTTCCAGCAGGTCCTCCACTTTCCTCTGCCAGCTCTCCCTGGCGTTGCTCAGTTCCTGCTCCTTGCTTTGTGCCAGCTGAGTCAGTGCCGAGGTCTTGTCCTCCTCGTGCTCCTCTCTCAGCTCCTCGCGTAGCTTCTTGCACTCCTGCCTGTAACACGACACAAAATACACACATTTGCAGTTATGTTTCAGGCGCTGTGCTCCAGTGTGACTCACAAATCCTGCAACCAAACCGACATCAATCAAACTCTCCAAAAAGACAAGAGTGAGAAGAGCAAGTTAGCGCATTTACATCTGAATAATCAAAATAATGAAAACCAGGGCGACACAAACACCATGGATGAGTGAAGAGTTTGGAAAAGAGAATCCAAAAAGGGGAGCAGATGATTGTGACCTATAGAGGGTTTAGGGTTAAGGATTAAGGAAGGTTTTTGTGTTCCTTATAATTCCTGTGAACTCAAAAATTACAAAAAAAATGATTAACTAGAAAAGCCCTCAAAGAGCGCATACCTCCGCCAAGAACCTTCAGTCCACCCCCAACACAATCTCCCAATTCACGTATTTTGTATGGAACGTTACAGATACAAATGTAATAACATGCAGTTCAAATTTCCTTGCGACAATGCGGCCTTCACCCCATCCGACCTAATGAACAGGCATGGCCTCTAGCATGGTAGCTCCTAACAGCTTCTTAGACAACCGGAGATAAGAATGCCGGCCCAACCGTGCGTATGTCACTCAGGAAGGAAAGAGAAGTCCGTCATTGTCGCTGTCTGTCGCGTGGAGACCCAAAATGTCATGTGGTCAGAGGGAGTTACCCCTAAATCAAGAGTACCCTCTGGTGGCTTTTAGAGTAAACCACATTTAATTGTCCATCTGGTTACACTTAGATTAAAAAAAAATTCCTGGATCCAGACGGTGATCCGGATCAGTCCCAAAATTTCATCATTTCTTCCTTGTCCTATTTCACACATTTCCTGAAAATTTCATCCAAATCTGTCCATTACTTTTCGAGTTATTTTGCACACAATCAAGCAAACAAACCAACACCGGCCATCACATAACCTCCTTGGCGGAGGTAATAACTTAAAATAGTTGGCATTAACATGGTGGGCTGTATTTCTTGAACCCTTCTAGACACACAGCTGATGCTGCTCCAACATTTCAAGCTAAATTAATCAGGCCTTTTTGGTCAACTGGGGCTGCGACAAGATGAACATCACACAAGCTGACATATTAGGGTCTCATAAAATTAATATGAAGAACATACTGAGTCATGTTTCAAGTGATGACATTAATGTAAGTATAATATTCATTTCCTCGTGTCCCCTTGTGTTCCTTGCTGGCATGAACTGAATTCACCAGCTGCCTGGAAAATAAGAATCAGTCTAACAGGTGAAGGACGTGACTTTCTATCGTTACGGCTCACAAACACAACAACAATATCCGGTGAAAGACGAGAATCAAACAAACAGAAATTCGTTGCAAAGGTAAAGGTGCTACACAGAGCTCAATATCCCCTTTATGGGAACAATAAATTGCGCCGTATCACCAGACCTCCACACCGCACCTACTGAGTGACCATCACTCTTCACCTCTTCAGCAAACAGCTCTACGCATGGCAGTGTGTGTGTGTGTGTGTGTGTGTGTGTGTGTGTGCCCATGTTGCCAACGTAATAGCTTGTGTGGGAGTTGAAATGGCAGCTGTTAAATGAAGTATCCAGGCAAACACGTTTTTTTTGTCACTTTGAGAGCTAGAAAGTGTCAGACTGAAGGCGGGATTTCACACACACACAAACACCAACACACAAACACAGGAAAATGCACACAAAGAATCAGAGTCCCACACCAGACAGTCACGTTCATAATGCAGCGCGGTTGACACGTGTCATCATTCACGTCCTCGTTCGGTATAAAGCATGCAGCCACAATCATCCTCTCTCTCTCTCTCGCTCTCACACACAAACTAACGCAGGCCCGAGGCTTCAAAGAGCTCCGGTCCTCCTAACAAGCCTTGTTCTATAGCATCTGCTGGGCAGGAAGAGAGAAGATGGCAGATGGAGAGAGGTAAAGAAATGAAGGAGTGCGTGAAGGGAAGGCTGATGGAACTGTCAAAGATGGAAGGAACATCCAGATAAAATGTGGGATAATTGGCTGGATCCTCGTGGATGTGCTGGGAGATATAAGGCACACGTTCTCACTTAAGGCGTGTCAGATTCTGCATATGGCCTCGGCTATGCTGTATGTGTGCTCGGAATAAGCCATCTCTCTAATTGTGCCATAAGGCCATGATTAGCTACATCGCTACCTTGAACGAGCACATGTCTTTTATTGTCTCTAGGTTACATAAAGTACATATACAAGGTACATATTAAGTCCTACTGTGTGTACAGCAATCTGAACTGTTCTTAGTCAACAAAACTCAGTATAATTCATTATTGAGAGGTGGCATTTAGAACTGCATGCTACATGTTCTTCAGGGGACATGTTTATTAATGGGTATGAGATGTGACTAAATTCTACAAAATTTAAATATAATACACTAATCAGCCACAACATCATGACTACTGACAGGTGAAGTGAATAGCATTGATCATATTGGTACTATGTGCTGTTCTGATGGAAAACCTTGGATTTTAACATCCGTGTTGATGAGACTTAGACACCCAAATAAACATTGTCCCACAACAAACACACTCCCTCATGCTAATGGAAATCCCAAATGTCTCTGGCCTACCCCCACAGGAAAATGCACCCCACCACATGGAAACAACATCAAACTATCAGGAACATGTTGAGGAACATGACAATGGCCCAACATGTTGATTTGACCTCCAAACTTCCTACACTCCATTGTGATCAAGCATCAATAGGATTCAATGGAACAAGTTTGATTGACAGAGGCCCCACTGCACAAGCCAGAGTACTCAAAGGATCCAGTGCCAACATACTGGTTCCAGACCCCATAGGCACCCTGAGAGGTCCTCAACAGAGAAAGGACAAGCCACGATTGACAGACTGACATATGGGTCTAAGTCCTTATTTATCAAACTCTACTAATTAAAAAAAATTCTTACACCAAAAAACACATTGACACTAACTCTTTTGACATTTTGCCGTTGCCTATTTGTGTAGCTTTTATCACTGTATTTAATTTTTTTTATGTGGCATAAGCCTAAACATTTGATTTCACATGTCATATAATTAACTCATATGTAGATCTGCATATTATCATTTATCACTGTGCAATTCGTTCGACTTTTTTGCAATTAAACTGCTCAGTTAATTCAAATAATATGTTAGCATGCCGAAATATGAGTGATGATTATTACAGGAACTATGATTAAGCAACAATTCAGGCTCAGCTGGATAGTCAGTCTATCCTGAACCAGGTTAGTTTAGCGGAACTAAAATAACCTGACAGTAAGCCAGACTAAAATAAGCCTGGCTTATTTGGTAAACCTGCTTTATGGATTTATGGAACAAGTGTCAGAAGCCTATTTGAAATATAGATTTGTCCACTAACTACACGTTTAGATGTTTCTGAAAGCAGCTATGGCTTTATAAAAGAAAATGTTGTATCTTGAGTTGAGTTTAGAGTTTCCTGTTCCAACACGGCTTTCCAAAAGCCCTCAGATGGGATTAGTACTACTGATACTGATAACTGAGGGAATTAAATATGAACTGTCCTTCTGCTATTTCCTCCCACAATGTCAAATCACAGGCAGAGGTAAAAAGTTCAGACACATATTCTCAAAACACAAACATCACCGTCCACACAGCCTGCTGGAGGCATCTTCTACAAACTGTGCTGTGAAATTCAAACAGCCAGAAGACTGAGCTCAACCCCAGCAGGAGAGTCAGTGTTTCACCTTCCTGCTAACTTCCTGGGAGGACTCGAGTTTTAAGACAAGTGATAAAGGGCCAAGGAACTGTCTCTCACTCATAAAGCCTGCTCTGGTTTTAGGAGCCCAACAACGCAGCATGTAATTACATAGTTTTGTGGCTCACAGGCTTTACAGCATTTGTCGGGCAGTTGTGATTTGTTGTGGATTTAGGTATTAAATTCGATAGCCAAGAGCTCTCATGTCAATATGGTAGATCTGCTCAATACTGAGTAAGACTGATACTGCAGTAGGACATGAATTTATGTCAAACCAGCGGCTCAGTGAAGCTACTTGAGCTCAAAACTGTCAACATGCTAAGATCTTTAAGTGTCATGTTTTTTATTTAGTCATTCATTCTAGTTGTTTCCTGTTTCACTCCTTCCACCCAACAGAGCTCCTCAGTGTTCATCCGTGACTTCCTGTTTGGACTTTGTGTAGCTGCCTCCTTTGTTACGATGAAATTATGCCCTGTGTGTCCATGTTTGTGTGATTCCACGCCTTTGTATCCCTGCCTGTCTTTGTGCTCACCTGTGTCTTGTTAGCCTTGAGTACAAACCGTAGCCTCAAGCGTTCCATCCACCCATTATCTCTACACCGCTTTAGCCTCTGTGGGGTTGCGGGAGGCTTTTTTTTCTTGTGTATTCTTTGTGTATATGACTTTTTAACTGTTACAAGCCGTTTTCCTTTGTTTTTTTTACTCCTAGTCAAGATTTAGTTTGTTTTCTAAGTTGAGTTTTTTTTAAATCTTCTTTCTTAAGTTGCTATACTAACTGATTTCCTCTGTATGACCTTCAACTTTCAAATAACACTTCGATTCAAGGCTTTTTCCTGGCTAATGATGCCATTTTTTTTAGCACTGTGCAACAATGCATTTAGCAATTTTCAGTGTAATTTAACTACCTTTACTTTAACACCTTATATATTAACCTTATTCAAGTGAAAGCCAAGATGAAGAGGTATTACTTTGCAGAAGTCATATCTTCCTCCATAACGTTATTAATGAACATGTACAAATATGTAACAAGCACAATTGCAAAGCTCCACTTCCACTCTTCCTTGTGATATGATATTAACATATCATTGCATATATATGTGTTAATATCAGGGCAATGACTGCATTGCATACACATTAACATACCCAGATGTCAACATATGTATGCAGTAACAAGTTCATTAGTAATTCAAACAAGAGTAATGAGTGTGGAGATGAAGACACAGCTGTAAGCAGGTTGTAGCAATGAATTAATTTTATGTAAATTCGAAATAACTTTTACTAGCCGACACTTCGTTCCACAAACAAGCAGCTAGCTTTGTTGGAAAGGTCAAGCTGTGTGGTTTCATTTGAGACGAGATGCACCTCACTGCATTAAATACTTCCAGAGCAGTTCAACTGAGGGCAAGACATGTGAATGAAGTGAAGTGCCTGCGTCTGGCTCTTAGGGTAACATCTCAGCATGCTAACTTTTCCTAATCAGCAGTAAAGAGAAAGTACAGCTGAGTCTGATGGAAATGTCACCTTTGGTCATAAACCCAGTGTGACAATGTAAATGACTGATAAGGTTATAGTTATAGGTCATGAACGTCAAGAAAATTTCATGATAATACATCCAATAGTTGTCAAAACCTGTTGCTCAAAACCAAAAAAGTCAGCACAGTCAAAGATCAGGCAATCTGGTACGTAATCTGAGAGCAACAAACTGATCAAATATCATTGCAATCCATCGAATGTTGAGGCTTTTCACTGGGAAGCTCAAGAGATCACCAAAGTCAGTAGGATTCATGAACCTCTGTGCAACTATCCATCCAATAGTTGATATTTCAGGGTGATCCAAAGAACTGAACCCATATACTGACCATTATTGTCCTTCCTAAGCCTCCGCCTTTATCCAGGCTAAAAATAATCACACACACATCTACCAGGACACAGCAACCGAGGGAAGTCAGTATAAAGACTTGAGAGCCTAGCACGCTCAATGAGATCTCGTGTATGACCGGGGACAAACTAGCGTGGTCCCGTCTGTGCTTTATTCTGCTGATCCGCTGAACCTCCTCTGTTCATTTGGTAATCCTGAGAGCTCTTTCCATGATTACACTATCACAGACAAACCGTCTGCTTCCACTGTGAAACAGGGATTAAAGCCAGCCTCCTTAATTCAGACGGCTCACTAACCACAGTGTGCTCACCCCAACCACCAAATGAATTGATGTTCTCTGGAGAATAAAGAGCTCTGTGCAGAAAGACAAAGGAAGGTGAATGAAAGCTAACAAAGCAGAGACCGCAAGGAGAAGTGTGACACACAGACAATAGCTCTGTGGGAATGTGCGGCCTTACATTTCTTATTCCATGTTACTTCTACAGCGTGTTGACCGCTGCTTTGAAGACTGACTGTCAGTGATTCAGAGATTTAATTGGTATTTCACTGAATTGGTCACAGTTAGTTTGTCAGCACAGGAGACAGAAAATCACAAGAAGCCTCCCCTAATCTCTGTGTGATGGAGCAATTTTTCGTCAATAATATCACACCAGAGCTGCTATTACTGCATGTAATACAGTTTCCTCTTGTGTGTTTTTGTCACTTTTTATGTCAGATCCTTCCACATTAGAAGTAGGAGTGGGACAAAATATCGATACAGCGATGTATCGTCGTCCCTCCTTGTGTGATACGAGTATCGACACGCTGGCGTCAAATGTCCACACTTTAATTAACACAATAAGACGCTCTAATAAGGCTCTCTAAACCCTGCCAGCTGCCATTTCCCCAGCGTCACTACTTAATGACTCCCCATGGTGGCGTTTATCACATGAATGAGGGAGACTTGAACGGAAATGAATTGGCCCAAGAAGAGTTCGTACAGGTAAAATGGTGGACAGCAATGCTACTGTAAGACACGCCCCATCCATGTTTAAGTCCAAAGCGTGGGCCGATTTCAGCTTTCACAACACTGAGGGAACAAGCAACCTCGGCAAAGACTACGCCATATGCAAGAACTGCCTCGCAAAAGTAAAGTACACCGGCAACACCACCAACATGCAAACCCACCTGCAACGCCACCATCCTGAACTCCTGGCCCAGAAAGCAGCTGATGCAGCTAACGTTTCAAGTCAGCCTGCAGCCGTTAACACAAGGTTAAAAGCAAAGCTGCCAACATTACAACATCCATCACTGGGTTCATTTGCAAGGACCTCTGCCCGTACAGTGTGGTCAAAAATGAAGGGTTTTGAAAAATGCTACAACACTGGAACCAACGTATTAATATATCCAAGTTATAGATATCGTGATGTATCGTTATGTGATCGTCATACAATATATTGAATATTACAGTATCACGATAATATCGGTATCGTGAGCCATGTATCGCATATCGTATCGTGAGGTACCCTGTGATTCCCACCCCTAATTAGAAGCACTTGAAACTGTACAAATCTGAAGTTGAAATTAGTTCATGTTTTGTGAAGTAGGTCCCTGTTAGAAGGAAGCCATGCGTTTGGAAATACTTTGGTGGGAAAAAAAGACAAGTTCTGGGGAATAGAGAGGGAAAAAAAGGGCCTGGAGAGAGTCTGCTGACAGATTTAGGTTGTGATGACTCTCAAGATACGAGAAGAGGGATGCTGAAGGTTCCTAAACAGCTTGCTGGTGTTTTAACATCAATTCTCTTCAATTTGATGTTCGACTTGACACTTACTGGCCTTCTACTTTTGTGCTTTTCTCAGCTCCTTTCTTAGTGTTAGAGGGGAACATCAGGCCACTATAAACATGATCTAAAGTGTTTTCGTGCACTGGTCGTACTGAAAGACTAGTCTGGGATACTGTCACTACATTTAACGCATCATCTGGTACCCGAGCTCCTAAATGAAAGCTCAAGCCAAATTATATTTATCTTTTCTGTGAACTTAAAATGTAAATAAGTTAATTTATATCAATCGCAGTGATTTCAATGATGAGTATTCAGAATCCGTTCTTTTACAGGTATCTTTAAATAACAAGACTGGAAAGGAGACCAAAGGATTGTAGCGGCGCAATACAAGAAAATTAAGTGGAGAAGTAAAACACAAATTGCAGTCAGGCTCTGATCTAACTGAATCTGATCTAACGGAAAGTGAGGTAAGGCTGGTGGAAATATTACATAATATCAAGTGTGACCTTTACAGAGAGCCGGGGTATTAACTGATTAAACAAACTTGCAGGTTGAGGGAATGAGCAAGTACCTGAGATGAAACTACAGCAGACACAAAGGAACCGTGCCTTACCGTCCAGAAGTGAGAAAAAACATAAAGCACTGTTTAAACAGTGGTTCAAACAAAGACTAGATTCTGGAGGACTAGTAGCTGCATATCAGTCAGAAATATTCTCTTTAGTGGATGTAATGACTGTAGTGGATCTGATGTGAAACACTATTATAAAAACACTGCTTACTTTTACCTTTTATCCTTGTGGGCAAGTGAAAGACCTGAGCTCGTGAGTGCTGTCTTCCTTCCTGTGCTGTTTGTGTATTTTCAGGTTTTGAACCTAACAGTATAGTAAATTGTATGAGTGATATTTTCAGTTGTCATTGGAAATCTGATTTAGCAGGAAGCTTTGGAAAGGAGAAGACAAATACATGTCGACCCCTCTGGATGCACAACTGTGTCATCCCATGGAAAATCCTCGATTATTGTAGCTCCCTTCTTTCTGGTATTCCTATAAAGCTCCTCTGTCGCTTTAACTTTTTAAAAAAACGCAGCAGTTAGGCTTCTTACCGGTTTTAACAGACGACATCACGTCACGCCCATCTTGTCGAACTAATTTTAAGATTTTACTGATCACTTTTAAAGCTTGTTGCGGTCTCGTCCCAAGTTACATTAGTGAACCCATAGACATATATATGTAGACGCCGCATTGACTGTGGAGGGACGTGCCTAAAGCTCCGCCATCTTGGTACAGGGCTAGCAGAGGCGGGAGTGAATGTAAGTCTATGGAGGTAAGAGGTACTCCACAATCTTAAAGTAGAATTATTCACTGAATTTTCGACCGATTTCCAAACGGTTTGGTTTGTTAAAAACGTCACACATTTAGCTATGACACAGGATGCTTGGATGCTTTTGTTCTATTTATATCTGCCTGTCCGTCCTCAATGTCTGACGTTTGTAACAAACAATATATGTTGACAACTGATGGATTTATGATCACTTTTATAGTGCAGACATGTCATTCCTCTATAGACGTAATGCACTGTAGGGGCGAGTGGCACTGTACCAAGATGGCCGCCGCGTAGGCACGTCGGCTCCAATTGGCAGCAGCGGTCAACGCAGCGTCTACGTATATATGTCTATGAGTGAACCGCTCACTCCGTACAAACCTGCTGCAGCCTCAGATCTTCAAGTGGATCCCTTCTGGTCGTTTCAAAGTAAAAGCTTAAATCTAAGGGTGACTTTGTAACGACCTGCCTGAGGAGACGAGGCTTGCAGAGTCAGTAACTTCTTTTAAATCATTTCTTAAAACCCACTTTTATAGACTTGATTTTATTTGAAGGTTACATTTAGCTTTAATTAGTTTCAGTGCTTTATTGATTTATTTATTTTTCTGTGTTATGTCCTGTTTATTTTATGGCCTTTATTTTTAGGTCTGGATGCGATGTCGTCATTAATTAATTAGTTTTAGTATTTTATTTATTCTGTGTCATGTCCTGTTTATTTTATATCTGCTCTCTTTCTAAACAGTGTGATGTTTTTTTTAAAATTATTCTTTAATTTCTAATTAATTTTGTTATGCGTCCTAATCTTGCTCATTATTCATTTAATTTATTATCATCATTTTAACTATCATCTTGTTGACTGCTCTGCCTTGTCTCCTCATGTCTTGCCTGACTATTTCTATGCTTACGTGTTTTGATTGTCAAAGCTTTGTTTTTAAAGGTGCTACATAAATAAAGTTATCATTATTGTTATTATATCCACAGAACATCTTTTAAATGAGAGCAAAATGTATTGGTTATTGACACTTTCTTCAAAAAAATCAACAAACAGTGACGGTCAACCACATCATCGCCCTGGCAAAAAGTGATATGTGTACATGAGACATCAAGGTGGCAGCGTCCGGTGTGTGTGATGCAAAAGAACACTTTAAATTGAAACTGTACCAGAGGAACAACCATCAGAGGGAGAATCAGCCACAGATGACGATATTTACACGCCCCACAACTGAAGCCCAAACAAATGTGGCAATGGGTAAAGCTACACTTCTTTGTAGCATTTAAGTAAACTGAAGTTTTGTCACACATATTCTGATGCATATTTTAGAAGAAGAAACCTTTACTGTCAAAAATGCATTTTTACAGGATTGTGAAATGTCTGTCAATGTTCTCATTCATCCAGGTCAGAGTCATTCTGGGCAATTTAATCGAAGGCAAGTATTGTAAAATGTAACTTTTTTTCTTTTTTCTTTTTTGGGGTCAGAATGCAGGGTCAGCCACGGTACGGCGCCCCTGGAGCAGGAAGGGTTAAAAGCCTTGCAAGGGCCCAACAATGGCCACACTGAGGTTCAGCCCTCTGACCTTCTGATCAGTAGCCCAGAGACTTAACTGTTGCGCCACCACTGCCCCAACAAACTCTCTTCTCCCTACAGGGGAATCAAACCCTGGTCTTCCGCGTGACGGGTGGAGATACTGTCCACTATACTAACGAGGACTACTTTTCATTATCCATATGATTTGAACTATTCATCTGTAATTCTACATTCTTAGATTTTATACAAAGACAGCCTCTATAATGTCCAGTGTGACCAAAATATTGGTATTCAGGTCAGGTTTTCAGCCAATAGCGGCACAGATTTGGTTACCCTGCAAAATGTCACTAAATTAGATCCAAAATGCCTGAAATAACTCATCACTGTAATACTTAATATATTATTACTCTAACCTGGTCACCTGTGATTGAAAGCAACACTTTTTGATCGTTAATAAAAGCAATGTAACTATTTACTGTCTAAAGTTCAAGTTAACTGAGGGAAAGTAAGCAAACTAAAAGTCTATCAAACTATTTTATGTTGACTTCACATCTGGACATGAATTCACCACCGTCTAAATTCACTTTAGCATCAAAAGGACAAACTTTTCTTCAAGCAGAGAAACTTTCTGCAGTTTTGACCATTTAGATGCTGTTTAATGCTGAAAAAACACTCTAACAGTCGTTTAGCGGCTACCAACTTTCCTGTGTGAAAAGTACATCAGTTCATACCTCAAAACAGTCAATTTGATTCTTTGAGGCTTTTGAATAATCACACTTCAAAGGTCTGTGGACGTTAACAGAGACTTTGAGCTGGGGGCTTTAACACTGGATTGAGAAGAGAAGTTGCGGAGCCCACCAAGGCTAATGCTCTGTCACGGTCAATACTGGGAGCCAGATGACCTGTGTGTGTGTGTGTGTGTGTGTGTGGGTGTGTACTCTATTAACTATGGGAAATGAAAATCGGGAAACAGAAAGGCTTCAATTTCCCATCCATTCCTCATTTCATGCTCCGTCTTAGCTAAAAGGAAAGACAAAGACAGCGGGTGGTTCTCTCTCCTCCTATTTCAGATGCTCTCATGCACACAGACACACATCTACCTGAGCGTTTCGGTCCATTTCAGCTCCAGCTCCAGAGCCATCTTGTCCATCTTGAGTTTCTCTTCTTCTTTGGTGGTGATGAGTTTGGCTTCATGCTGACGCTTTTGGGTCTCCAATTCTCCCTGAGAAATGGACAGACAGAGCTTTTAGTGAGTCAGTGCAGTCGAAATGCCTCATGAGGCTTTTCTTTTAGGGCAGGCATTGAGTTATGTAGGCAGCACTGAAGACTTTTGGGATTTTTTGTAGCGTAAATAAACATTATTGAGTGACACTGCCAATGGCCAAAACAACATGTAAGCTATTGGCAGTGTCAGTCCAAAAACAATGGTGACAGGCAAGTTCTGCAAAAAACACTCTCGTCTACTCTGCAGATCAATTGAAGGTTAAATGAAGATTGTAGCTCAATAGCAGATCAATTAGAGAGCTGACAAACAGAGAAATACATTATTTAAATGTAGTAACTGACTTATAGTTCAATATTGTGGGTTTTGGATTGTTGGTCAAACCCAAACAAGCAGTAGACACATATAATCTGAGGTACTTTTCACCATTTTCCTCCATACTGTGGACTAAATAAAGAAATATAATAAGTAATTTAGAATATTAATTAACTCTGGGATCCCCAAAACCCACCAGTGGGTTTGAAATGCATGTTATGCTTGTCAAAAATAAACAGTTTGAACCAGATGCTATAAAAACCTGAATAATTCTGCGCTCCTCAGTGCAGCTGAGAAGCCATGACTCAGCTGTGACCAACAGTCGTGTGTCAAAACCTCAGAGACTATTCAGGTGAACTACGGACAACGAGCAGAGAGGACGCGACAGGGGAGACTGAGAGGGAACTAAAACATACTTGATCCATAAAATAAATGCAGCATGGCTCATAAAGTGTATCCAGAGGAGCAAACTGTTGGAATATACACTCAGCATGGTGAAACATCTTTCTAGAGATTGTAAAATGTTGGTAGTAAGTTATTTTTAGTATGTAGAGCTACAACTCGGTTGTTAGCACCGCTGCCTCAAAGCTAGGAGATCCCCGGTTCGCGTCCCGGTTAGGACGCCTGGGATCTTTCTGTGTGGAGTTTGCATGTTCTCCCTGTGCAGCGTGGGTTTTCACCGGGTACTCCGGCTTCCTCACACAGTCCAAAAACATGCTGAGGTTAACTGATTATTCTAAATTGTCCATAGGTGTGAATGAGAGTGTGCTTGGTTGTCTGTCTCTATGTGTAGCCCTGTCATAGACTGGTGACCTGTCCAGGGTGTCCCCTGCCTTCGCTTGAGTCAGCTGGGATAGACTCCAGCCCTCCTTGCGATCCTACAGAGGACTAAGCGGTGTATAGATAATGGATGGATGGATGGATGTAGAGCCACCGTGTTTTTTCAGTATTGGAAACACCTGTGAGCACTTAGATAGTGGTGTACATACCAATTTTTAAAACAAATTTGTAAAATAAATGAAGAAATTAATGATTTTTAATGTTTTATGCCATAAACTGTACAAAATACATTTGTAAGTTTCCTCTACTTCTAGCCATGGCTGTGCTGTTTCCATAGAGATGCAGGACTTTATATTGCAGTAAAAAATTGCCTCCAGTGAGAAAAAGCATGAGAGGAGCACAAAACACTCTGCTTCGGGTTCAAAAGGTTATGCAATGACAATAATCATTTGCTCACTGATACAAGCTGCAGCATGATTTCGCTGAGCTGGTTATGTTGTGGGTGCGGTGTATGTGTCCTACTTCTATCTTTAGACCAATTAGAGCTTCACACCTTTAAAATGTGTTATCCCAAACTTGTCCAAAGGGCTGTTTGAGTGTTACAACCACATTTTAGGGTATTAAGTTAGAAATCTCTTCAGATTAAAGAGGAGTTTGAGGTTCAGTATGTTGTTGTGATGTTTCAGGTCTGGAATGGAGAATGTATTGCGTCAAATGTGTTGTTTGTCTGACCTGCAGCGCGGTCAGCAGGTTGCTGGTCTCTCTCAGCCGGGCCCTGGTAGCGTCCAGCTCCTCCAGCAGTTTGTCCTGCGCCTCTTTCAGCGTGGAGATCTGCCCCTCAGCTGATCCAATGTCCTGCTCCCCCTGCTGCACCTCCCCCTGCAGCCGAGACACCTGCAGGGAGGACAGACAGTCAGACAGAGGGAATAAACTACATCCACAGCCTCTCCTCTGTTGCACTTCGGGGTGTATCTCAGTGTGGCAGCAACCTTGAAACTACATCAGCATTTTATGCTCAGCGAGGTGGAATTTCCATCAAAAATGCATTCAATAAATGTTTCTATTTCTGATTTTTAAATGAGCAAAGTCCATATACTTTTCTGCAAGCGTGGCAGCATAAATTCTGCAATGCATCAGATATTAATTTCCTTTGATGTTAGAAGTACAGGTCCACTGAAAATGTCTGCGTGAAGAGCCCCAAAACAACAACAACAACAACAAACACAGTGTGGTGGCGGCTGTATACACAGGAAACCACTGCTTTCAGTGGAATGAAACTCAGTGTTTATTACCAAAACCAGCAGTGCCTGACTGAACCAAGGACTGGATCAAAAAAATCCTTTAGGATGACATTTTTTCTTTCATTTTCGTTTTTGCAGGCACATAAACCTTGTGTTTTAACATGCAAGCTCTCAGCTTCATTCCTCTCCATTCACTTATAGTTTCATATAAAAATGTAACTGACCTGTTCAGATGCAGCCAGTACCAGGCTCATAAAAAAAAGAAGACTCGACACCCAGGGTTCAAAGGGATAACACTTACCAATAACATAAAGAAAGCTCTAAACCAATTATATCTGCCGTCACATTTTGGCTGTTTATTAACTATAACCCTTCAGCTCAGTTCGTTTTTATACAGTCAATTTTCCACATAGGTAATTTTGTATATTTTAGTGTGTCCTTTAAGAGAGATGGAAGCCTCATCTTATTTTGAAGCCGCTATTATGACTGAGAAGTGTTTAATTCAGCTTAAAAATGGTAAATACTATTTAACATTCAGGTCACAGATGCTATTAAGGAGCCCCGGATTCAGACTGCAGTTTCTCTAACTTTCAAAGGTGGCATTGCCAACAGGAGGCAAAGAGAAAAGCGAGTTCTAAATGCCTTACGAACAACACAAGCAGACACTTTTGCCCAAACAATGCAGCATTTAACAGCTGTTTTGGAGCATTCAACCGTATCACATGATAAGCCTGTAATTAAAGATGGATGAACCCTCCATGGCTTCACACATAGGCCTCCTGAAGGGCTGTTTTGAAGCTCAGTGTGGCGGCTCCGGCTGTCTTCGTCTTGGCAGCGCCTGACTCTGGCCAACTCCCAGCTAAATCCAAAAATAAGCGAGGAGATGGAGCATGAGTGGAGCCGAGATGGGCCGTGGGCTGACCAATGACGGCACCCACTTGTCATTAAGAACAGCCACGCCCTCACTAATGCATTACTTTAAGCATTAATACATGTTTATTTAAGCTAATACATGAACCGGCCTTGAGTAGCCTTTGGAGTTGGCTTCATTCTTCAGCAGCTTACATAAGACTGAATGTTTTCAACAGTAGACAGGTCAAGGATGAAGTTTGAAACCCTGCTATTAAGACCACACTAAGGAGCAGTTCTGTAACACTAACAATCGCTATAAGGTTCATTTTTATCCTCTTTATTCCCCTGCAAAAGCGTCAGCAATCACAATTAAAAAAAAGACTATCATTTTACAAAATAGCAATTCAGTTAGTGGGGTTGAGGAAGTTAGAGTTGCTTTAGGATATATCTCATTACAGATCAAAGGAGTCAGATATGTTTTTCAATTCATAAATAACCTCAAAATAATTTAAAAAGTAAAAGAACATTAAGTAAAAGTTGGAAACCAATTCTGGATTCTTTGTTGTTTTAGTAATGCTATGGGGGAACAGAGTGCTGGTCATAAATTTTACATTTGTTGGAGGCTGTTTCATCAGCCCACTGGTGGAACAGATCAAACATCCTCAGAGACCCGTGTGTCATGGTCAGATCCACCTACATCACATCTTGTATTCAAGTGTCCTAAAGCCTGCCTCAAACTTCTGCCACATCCACTTTGCCAGATGGCTGTTTCTGCTCATCACGTCTCCTCTGCCACACTGGACCTGCTTGGTTTAGGTTCCCAAACTCTGGACCTTGCTCGGCCCGCTACAGTTTGACTCTCCTCTGCGCACTGAGCCACCAGCCTGGTTCTCCAGCAGACAGTCGTCCACTCTGTCCTGCTCGTATATCCAATGCATGGTCCATTCAAGCATGCAATATATATTTATGCTTTGTGTTGAGTGCAGCATTATACAGTAGTTTCAATCGTGGCATCTGGACTTGTTTGAGTTTCTTGAAGACGTTTCACCTCCCATCCAAAAGGCTTCATCAGTTCTAAACTGAATGGTTGGGAACTCCAGATTTTATACTCCTCAGGAGCCATTATCACTACTAAAGCTTCAGTCTGCTGGGTGTGTGTTGCCCCTCCTCTCATTATGCGAGTCGTCAGGTCCTTACCTCTCACAGTGGGGTTTGTCAGGGCCCTTTGTGGCCAAGTAAATGGGTTCTATTCTTCCTGGGTAGACAATGTAATACTGCATTGTAAACAAGTGAGAGGTCATGTCTCAGGCCTCCCCCTCTGTTTAATGAAGGTTTATCCAGTTTAAAACGACGAGGATAACCATGACCTGGACGACTGAGAATCTTCACAGACAGGATTATGCAGTGGTTTTCTATTAATGGTGATAATGACCTCTCAGTGGTTCAAGGTAAAAACTATGATTTTTTTTTCTTCTTTTTATTCCAAACCAACCAAATTCACTAGATGATTAATATCTAATTACTAACCTGTAACATTTTAGGAACGACACAGTTACATGGATTTGAAAACAGCAAGGAGATAAGATCGAACCCTTGGCAGTGCTAGTGGTAATGGTCAAGAAAGATGGAAACTCATTTGATTTGACTTAAAGCTCCAGAACAGCTACTAAATTGATCTTGCCCACTGTTAATCCCAAGGTCAACAACAATAAGCATTTTTGACTGTTTGTTAACACATTTGCATTTTGTAAAACCCCTATATTTTTGAGTATATATTTCATCAAAAAAACTAAAAAACAAAAACACAAGACGGATTATAATGGTTTTAAAAATGCAATAGTTTGTAGGCTTAAACTTTTTTCAAAGCTTCTACTGATTTAACACAGCCAGACCTGTCTCCACAGTGCAGAGAATAAATGAGAGAATCATCTGCATCCATTGTGATTCTGCCGTAGGGGGGAAAACGGGTGCTAGCTTGTTTGTACTTAATTAAACCAATCAAAGTTGTCTTAGACGGTGTTACGCCCACAATGCAGTGACAGTGTCTCAGTTCAAGCACTAACACACAGGTAGCAGAGGGAGAGGAGAATGCCATGTGGAATACACAGTGGGAATGACAGGCTTCTCCCCACAGTCTACATCTGCTGAGTCAGACTAGGTGGTTATCTGAAGTCCGACATGTCCTACCTCCTCATTGGCTGCGTTGAGTTTGGACGTCAGCTCGTCCCTCAGCTCATCCAGCTGCTGCTTGAGCAGCGTCTTCTGCTCCTCCAGGGAAAGGCGCTCCCTCTCAAACTGCTGCTCCAGCTCCTGAGGAAACCAATCAGACACACACATCTGTCAGAAGAACAGAGCGACGAAAGCGAGCCAAGAGCTCCGGTGAAGGTTCTCTGTGCTGAGATCAGTAATTCACACAAGGTGAAACAGGTAATGCCTCCAAGTTGTGCATGTTTTACTGGAGGCCAAGTAACATTTCATTGGTATTCATGGTGTTTTACATCTGCAAAGAATCTGAGTCATCCAGGTGAAAAAGTATCTAAAAGGGACAAGTCAAAGCGGAAATTACACACAAAGCTGATAAATCTAAGGTCGAAAAGCAGATCTCTTTTCCATTTAACTACTACTACTATCAAAAAAATAATTTAAAGAAAAGACAAGCCTTCAGACAGCATTTAGTACTGGGTTAAACAAGTCAAGTCATCTCAGGTAAAAGCGATTAGTGTCATTAGTGACTTTTTAAATGCACTGTGAACAAAAAGTCAGCAGAAAGTCTGACAAACCAAAGTTGACATGTGTAGAATAACACTGATACATGCTGATGTTTAGCAGTAGTGTTTGCTAACTAACTATAAACACAAAGTACAGCTGAGGCTAACGGGAACATCTGTTTTCACAGGTATTTGATCATCAACCAAAATATTGGACAAATGAAATCTCTGACTTCATGATGGTGTTAAATGAAAAGTTAAGGGATCATCAGCCACAGTGCTTTTGTGGAGCCCCTTAAGATGAATGTAAAAAAGGCATTTGGGCAACACATCACAGTGATTGAGTAATGAGTTCTATGCACTGACAAAACAAACAATAAAACACCTGAGAAGTTTTTCACGCAACAGGAATGACCAACATTTGTGTCAATGGCGTGCAACAGATGCTCATAGTCAGGCTGACTGTATTGTCACCTGTGGATGGTAGTTACAAACAGTGTTAGATAAGCAAGTTGGACAGCATCAGTAATGTAACCCTCAAAACAAAATAAACTAGAAAAGCACTCAGAGAGCGCATAACTCCGCCAAGGAGCTTCAGTCCACCCCCAACACAATCTCCCAATTCACATATTTTGTATAGAACGTTACAGATACAAATGTAATCACATACAGTTGAAATTTCCTACCAACAATGCGACCTTCACCCCATCCGACCTAATGATCAGGCGCGGCCTCTAGCGCGGCAGCTCCTAACAGCCTCCCAGCTTCTTAGACAACCGGAGATAAGAATGCCGGCCCAACCGTGCGTATGTTGCTCAGGAAGGAAAGAGAACTCCGTCATTGTCGCTGTCTGTTGCGTGGAGCCCCAATATGTCATGTGGTCACAGGGGGTTACCTCAAAAACAAGAGTGCCCTCTGGTGGCTTTTAGAGTAAACCGCATTTAATTGTCCATCCGGTTACACTTAGATTAAAAAAAATTCCTTGATCTAGATGGTGAGCCGGATCAGTCCCAAAATTTCAACATTTCTTCCTTGTCCCATTTCACACATTTCCTGAAAATTTCATCCAAATCCGTCCATGAGTTTTCCAGTTATTTTGCACACAAACAAACAAACCAACCAACCCTGGCCATCACATAACCTCCTTGGCATAGGTAATAAAGGACTAATTCTTGCAGATGCTCACAACAGTGATAGCAAATAAAGAGAGAGGATATAGGTAATGTAGCCTATTCTATAACTAAAGAAATGGATAACATTGATACATAAACGTTCATGTACTTAATGGATTAGTGATAATTCATATAGTTTAATAGATTCATCTGATAAAAGGAGCTTTTTAAAACATATGTTGCACAATGCAGTTGAGAACATGATTGGTTACCAGAACTTATTTCAACCTCAAGTTAACACTGGGTAAAGCCAAGCAGAACCTCTGAAGACTCATCTAGTTTTACTACACATCAACTGAAGAGTGAAGAAGCTCGGAGAGTGAAGTGTTCAAGTGAAACAAATCAAGAAAGCCTCCTTTATGTCCTCAGATGCATTTTCAGAACAATTCTATACATATTTCAACACATTTATCCCTCCTATGTGTCCAAGTGAAGGTGATCCACATATGCTTTCATTACATATCGAAAATGTTATTTGGTGAAATGAAACTTTTGAGTGTAAAAACAATGACTGTTTGCAGATTTAATAAGAACAGTGGGCAAGAATTAACTACTAACAAATAACTTCAAATAATTTCCATACCCCCAACCACCACAAAACACTGGAACCTAATCAGCACCTCAGCCCTCTACAAACCTAGGGAAAGCCCCGCACTAGTCGTTTATGATATTTCAGCAAACATTTCCATCTATAAACAACAAGCAATGATGCTGCACTGAACATATGATGCACTGAAAAGCTGTAATTCAAGAAAGAGACTGAAAGTGGACATAAAATCGGAAACACATTTGTCAAATCCCTGACATACATGTGGTACTTCTTCAGGCATGGTGCAGATCCATAACTTGACATTACAGTGACTGCTTTTGTCTGTACAAATTTCTAAAAATACTTCAAACACTTGCCTTTGTCCTTGACAGAGAGGAGAGAAGGAGCCCCTGCATTGTTACCATAATAAAGCTTATTATGCCTGGTGATGAATGGGGAGCTGTTATACTGTGCAATGATTGCTACTTTCCAAGGGCAATTAGAGCGCAGGGAAACTGCTGTAATGTCAAACGAAATTTGCCACCATTATTCATGATACAGGAGGACAGAGTTTGTAATGCTGTTTAAAAAACACTCGGTGCATTGACAACTTTGATGTAGTCCCACAAAAATGAATGGGACTTTACAGAAATTGATCTGAATGGAAGAAAAATTACAGTAATTCTTGTGCAGTGCTTCATGACATCTTACATTTCACTCACTATTTAAGGAGTAAGTAGCAGAGTAGGGAAGGTTTCTCTATTGCGATTCTGATATCATGCAACAACATAAAAAATCTGATTCTGTGCACCAGATTACACCAAACACCACTAAAAAACAAACCAACACCAACACTCCAGTCTACTCGTGCTTCGCCTTCAGACTGGCTCCTTAGTGTTTCTTGCATCAGGTTCAAGCACCCCTGAAAGGCGCTACAAACGCTACAAAAAGCTGAAACTGGACCAACCTGCCAAAACGTAACCCCTAGCTACAGCATGATCTCTCCACTGTCTGCCTGCAACCCTTTTCTCCCACAGGTCCCTGCAAAAGATTTTTCTCCTGACTGCTGCTTGCTCGTAAATTGAGTGGTGGAATGGGCCTTGGGTAGAAACCGAGACGCGGAGCATCTTCAAACACTCTTTTCCTGCTTCTCCATGTTACATAGTCAGCGCTATAGGAATTCAATGCTTTGTTTATTTTATTTACTGTGCTAACTTTCTTCTTGTGCAGGTACAGTGCCTGCAGTTAAGAATCAGTGGTAACTTATGGCACTTTAAAGCTGCATCATTTGATGTTTTTTGCTATTACTGTGAGCAGAACCAACTGCAAAGACAATAACAACATACTTCCACCTGGAGTTGTGTTTCTGTGCATCCGATTAATGCAAGACCCTCATGCGCTACTCTTCCTGTAGCTATGTTTTGGTCTCCATCAACCATGCCACGTTCACTAGCTAGTCGCCAAAACATTTAAGTGAAAACCTGTACAATATATTTAGTTAAAATTGGTTAGATAAGCCCACCATTTTACTTAGAGTTGAATAATGTTAATCCTGATGTCCCGTGTTCAGAAAAACAAAATGAGGCAACATAAAAGATGTGGCATGCAAGAGTTTGACTATAAATACAGCATTAATATAGCAGTAAACAACAACCCGCTATGTAAAGATGTAGTGGAATAATGATGTCCTGAAGCAGAAAAATGAAGTCACACTCACCAGGTGTGTGTTGTAATCTGGACTTCTCTTAAATGGTAAATGTTCTGCCCGTATATTGCACCATTATAACCTTAGCTAGGTTCTACAAAGCACTTTATGAAGGACACTTCTGCACATGAGGAGCTGGGATCCATTAGCCAACCATCAGCCTTACGATTAGGGGATAACCTGCCCTACCACCTGAATCACAGCTGCCCCTGGTTGGTTTGGCAGCTGGTCCAGGGATGTATGCATGTGAGGTCCTCCCTTTGAAACTGCTATAATGTGTATAAACAGACAGAGAGTGATCTCCCACACTACACCACCCAGCGTTCAGCCTGTGTCCGCAACATTAAAGGATTTCAAAAGTAGTTTAAAAAGTTCTGTCTTTTCCACTCCAGTCTCTGTTTCCACACTTCAGTCCAATGTGGAAACAGACATACATGGAGCAGAACGGACAAGAGCAGGGAGGATGAGAGATGGGTGAAGTGGCGATAATGTAAAATGACGATGACAAATCGCGATTGCTGCTCAATGAATTTTACAATGCTACAGTGGTCCAATGGTTGTGACTGGATTATGTATTTGTTAGCTCTCGTCTACACAACCTTACTTGTTGTACATGAAAGTGAAGAGACGGGGGAGGTGGGACTGACGAGCCTGTCTGTTTTGGTCATGAAACATTCCATTAGATCTGAATGTTTCATGCAGAATCTTGAAGGTGATTTTTAGCTACATGGAGAATAAACACTCCAGTATCACAGGAGGAAACTTCATAAAAAACTGTGACTGGAGTTCACATAATATTATCATGCACTATACTATATTATGCAACAGTTCGTTCCAACCAAGTGATTAGATTTTTATTGCAAATTTGAACATATATGGTCACAAGAGAAGGATGACCGGAAGTAACGAAGCCTAAATACTTCGGTTCAAACCTCCAGGTATGATCAGAGGACATCAGTCGACCCAGACAAACTAGAGAGGAGCAAAAATGAAGCCAAGGCAAACATCGTGGGCTTTGAACCGCTTCCGGGCCAAGTCTCAAAAATAAACATCGACTTCCATTCCATTAAGAGCACGAGGCTGAATACAGTCTTGGGGCGATTTTATGGATCCATCTCCACAAGTAAAGGGGAGCTCTACAGTATCAGCAGCTACCGAGGGCTTTGGGCTGGTTTAAAACATTCTATCAATGAGCCTCCGGTTAGCTGTTCATGGAATTTATTACAGTACCCAGAATTCATATCAACAAATAATGTTTTGAAAGATCTTGTATAAAGAGATTAGGAGGGCTAGAAAAGGCAGAATAACACAACGCTCCCCGTATCAACTGAAGACCAGCCCATCTTAAAGTATTTTCTAACACTAAGTCCAGACAATCCAAAAGGTTTACTGGTCTGGTGCAATTTTTAGTTGTACTCAAGGGGCATAAAGGGGAATTGGTACCTCAAACTTAAATCATTCATTCTAAAATGCGATTACGACGGAGCAAAATAAATCACCATGACCTAAAATAAGAAATTACAAAGACCCACTGGAGAGAGACACAGAAAATAGGAGGGGTGCTATATCTGAGGAGCGAAGAAATCCCCTTCTGGCCGGCAGCATCTCTCCAAAAATACCTGAGAAAGATTCAGTCTGGTGTAAAGGCCGTCTATCTGCGCCCCAGGAGGGTAACAGCTGCAACACACAGCTTCTGGTATACCGCCGGTCCCCTGGGAGTAAACCAGCTGTCACAGATGTTACCAAGGATGTGCAAAGAGACAGGGACATCCTCCACCAAACACAGCCATACAGAACCTGTCTGACGTGGGGCTCGAGGCGAACGAGATCATGAGAGTGAGTGGGCAGAGGTGTGATGCTTTATATAAACAGAGACTACTATGTGAATTGTGATTTAAACAAAGGCTTGCCTGTCTTGCAGACGCTCGCTAAAAAGTTACTATGCATGGAAAGCATAGCAACAATGGAGCAACGTGTTGTCTGATCAAACCGGAAGGGACCATCAAAAGACTTGTATTTCAATGGCTGCACAATAAATGAAAATATAGATATAAATGTACATGATACAATTAGCCTTCAGTAACATGCAGACACACACAAAGTAGTCAGAATCTAGTGTGCAGGAAAATGTGCATGTGTTGCTTGGCAACACTCCAGTCTCAGTGCAATTAATTTGTGTTGGAGGCAAATGAATGATTAAATAATCAAACAAACCCTAATCTGTTGTTTCTTTTTAATGTTTTAAATGGCACTTGTGGAACACCGACTGAACCACAACTGCACTAAATCGGGGCAAACTATAAATCGGTTTAAACACAGTTGCAGCAGTAATCAGGAGGCATAGAATGAGTCACAATACCACTAATCAGAACCGTACTGATCATCCTCCTAACATGATGCCATGGACAGTGTGCCATTACCCAGCTTTAGCTCTAAAAACAGGCAGGTGCTTCAGACTTGGTACAGGGTTATCAGTGGAAGTCCGAGCTTCTGTGACAGTTCAGACAGTGCGAAGGATGCTGGCTTACATCAACCTCTATGGAAGAAGAAAACCCTTGCATGCTCTTTGGCATGTAGCTGCAAGATCAAACTTAAGGACATAAAAAAGTCTCATGGATATTGGGACAACATTATTAGATCAGATAAGACTAAGATGAATTTGTTCAGCTCCTACATGTTTGGTATTAACCTGTTCAGGGCTACCACAGTGAATGCATCGTCCTGACAGTGAAGCACAGATGTGGGAGTGTGATGATATGGAGCTGCAAGACTACAGAAAGTGTTGGGTAGTCCACATTTATACATGGCACCATAAATGACACCACAATATTGTCTGACAAGATGACTCTAAGTTAGCAGAAGCTTGGCAGAGTGAGAAACATATGATATGATAGCAACCAAAAGCCCACTCTCAAAATCCCACAAGAGTTTCCAAACAAGAAGGGAAGTGGAAACAATGACCTGGTCAAGTGTGTTGCCTGACTTGAATCCAACAGAACACCTTTGGGGTATTAAAGAGAAAGGTAGAGCAACAAAAACCTCCAGCAAAGAGGAAAAAAATGTCTCTAAAGAATGGCAGAACATCGTTTCACAAATTTGTACGGCACAGGCATCCTCCAAGGCTTGGAAGATCGGCATCAAAAATAAAGCCGGACAAACGGTATTGAAAAACTGAACAAAGGCGTACTTCTGTGGCATCGACTTCCTACTGTGGGGTTTGTATTTTTTCAATCCCTTATATTTAAATGATATTGCGAAGGCGTGGAAGTACTTCTGTTCGACACCGAGAATGAGTGAATTCAATTTCTGTGAAAAATGGGATTACAACAACATAAAGTGACTCAATCTGAAAGTATCGAGAGCGTGATTCCTATTGGTTGATGTTGAAACAGATAAGAAGTCAGATGAAGAGAAACCTATTATGACACATCAGGATTTTTGTCATACCTTGCGGCTCGATTTGGAGGGCGAGACCAAGGTAGAGCAGACCTATTCATTCAAATTCAAACCGCAGCCTTCTCACAGACAACTCTCATTATAACTTGAAGTGATGAAAGAAAAGATGATTAACGAGACGTGATGAAACTTGGATCGGACAAAAGAACCGAGTGATGAAGAACAGAGGGGTGAAGATGCATTTCTTCTCATGTTTTGAGCTCCGTCACTTTGTAGAAAGTATAGAAAACTGACGACTGAGGCGGCAGTGGGTGAGGGAGAAGCGAATAAATGCTGTTATTCGCCGTCACCCTCCTCCTCCTCCTCCTCCTCCTCCTCCTCCCCGTCACTCTTTCAATCTGGACAGTTCTGCACCAACACTGACAGCATAATCATGAGCAGGATTGAACAATGGCAAATTATTGTGCAGCTCAGAACACAGTGGGAGGGAATACGAGGCCGTGAAATTCACACAGGGCCGGAAAGGAGGACGTCTTCGTATGGAATGCATAGCTAATAAGTACGGAAACGCATACCACTCTGCTCTTAATGTAGCTGTCAGCTGCGATCGGGTCTACAGTGGAGCATCATTTAAAAACACGTCCTCATTATGCAACTTTGATGCAAGAGAATACTTGATCACTTGCTTTCATATGGCTGTGTGTGACTGGAATAAAGGCCTCAGTGGAGATTAGGCATCATCACAGGGCTATTTCAGGCTGGTGAGAACTGTACGCCTCGGCTGCAGTCAAATTAGTGGTACGCTGTGGTTTGGAACGGCTAAACCTCAGGCTCATTAAACTGGTCCCAGACCCAGTTTGTAATCCTCGGGGACTATTTCACTGACTCATATCAGATACAAAGTTGTCATGATATGAGATTGTGTGCAAGTTGTTTTGTTGGAGCTGCTGTGGTCACTGTCTTATATTAACCTAGTATTATCCTGTATTTGTAACTGCTAGAATAGAATATCCTGCATGTTTGCTTTAGTTTACCCTATACAGGTACAATTTATGCTACGTATTTAATGTATATATTCAAGGTACCTTCAATCACCAGCAGTACTATGGGGTTTCTGGCATCATTTGGCAAAAATTCCATATTTACCTTTAAGCATATTGTAAATCAAGTGTTCTGAGAGGAAGCTGGACCTGTGCAAAACCTTTGTGCAGCTTTAACTTGTGCATGTGCCTCCTCACGTGTAGGCAACATGGGCATGCAGATACGAGCAACATAACATACATGACTTCCTGCTGATATTTACATGCTGGTCTACTGACAGTAAAAGGCTGCAATATGCATAGAAAAGCAGACAGAAAGAAGAGGAGCACCACCACCAGCAGCACCACCAGCACACTCGGATGTAAATAATGAAGGTGTTACATTCTTGAAGAAAATGCAAATGTTTTATGAGGGGATGCACTCAGCATGCATTTTGATGGAAGCGCCACACGATGCCTCTAATTAGCATATTTATTAATGATGCATTACACTAGTACAGAGCATCCACGAGACTTGCACTATGTAATGTTTCAGAGGTTTTTTTGTTTATTATTTATTTATTTATTACTGACAGCTTCTTATATGAAGACTGACCAAAAAAACATTAATTAGGCTGATATGTCATTTTAGCACAAACACTCTGATATGTACATGTGCAGCACTCACATCTGAGGAACTGTGACGTGAAGTACGACAGCTTAACTCAAACATACGCTATACATATTTTAAATGACAAGTAAATAATGAATAAAATGAGCGAATGAAAAAAAACTGCAGGACTAATCTACGAGAGAAGACAGAAACGCTGAAAAAGAAGAGTTGGCTGCAAAAAGAAACTCAGCATCAGCTGCATGGAAAGGAAGGTGATGCCACGAGGCGATGCAGCTGCCAGTGATTTGTTTGGCCATTTAAATCAGCACAGCAAGGCTCTGTATGGTGAATGCAAAGCCAGAGCTGAGTGAAAAGACTACCTCGGAATTATTTGTCAGTGAAAGAAATGACCATTTTTATAATTTTATTTATTTGTTTTTTAGGTGTTTTTTGTTTTTAATGCAAATGCACTCCTATAAAATCACACTGATCCTCCCATAATTTCCATATAAAGCAATAAGACACAGCAATAACCCTTTTATAAATACTACATCATTTAAAACGTTTAGTTTTTGCTGTAACTGTAACTTACGCGGTTTTTGTTTTGACCTAACTTTATATTAAATGTTATTATTGTTGTGTGTTGTTGTCAGATTGGGTTGCATAATACAGTCATCATCACTTACACATCTAAAGAGCCTAAATATAATGCAATCTGATACAATTACAACCTCAAAAATGACCAAACACCTCTCCAACAGTATCAATAATAAATTATGTTATATTACACACAGTTTTTATTATTAAAGTGAATTAAAGTTCCTATTCCAGTTGAACACATCTTTAGAATTCGTACTTAATTATTTCATTGCATCCTCCTTGTTTTTTCTGTCTAGTGTTAATGAAGGTTAAACTGTTCAAGACTGTACAACTTATTATCATACAAATCTGGTATTTTCTTTCAATGACATTTGGTCATAAATCAATTGTGCAGAAGTCACTTCAGCTGAGGAAGAAAGAGGAAACTCTCTGGAACTTTCATGTTCTTCCCAAGAGTTAAAAAAAGGTAATGGAGTAAAAATATATATACCATAGAATATGCAGTAGACAAGCAGCGTAAAAGCGCCATCTAAGAAGTGGGTGTATACTGTATGTATGAGCTTAAGGCCTGCCAGGGGGGCCACACTCTGTGCTAAGTAAGTAACAGTAAAATATTCATGCTTGAAGTTTTAGAAACACACACACACACACACTGCACGTTTGCCAGGGTCCTATCCCTCAGCCAATGCTCACATCCATCTCTTTCGACATCAAATTATTTAGTCCTAATTTTGATTACTTACTTTACGCTCTCCATTTGCAGTTTTACGCGCAGTAAATGTCATCAGCGTCCAAGCAGGACCGCGAATTTAAATCTACGAGCTCTGCCTCTTTTTAAATGTCAAACCTTCACATTTTCCACAAACCTCCATTTTCGGATTTGCTTGAAAGATTTTACTCTTTCAAAACAACAACAACAAAAAAAATGCAATTACCACTTAAAGCGACGAAACACCAAAAAACGGGAAGTGAAAATGTTCCGCGAGGAGCTGGAAAAAGGACGCCGCCTTTACACTGTGCATTTCCACAGCTCCTCACATGTGTAGGCAGAGCGTTGATCTAATTAGCTTCTTATTGTTTCCCGCACACGACAGCAGCTGTGTGCGTTTGTGTGTGAGCGGGCGGGGTAGCAGTCTGAGCATCTCCCTAAAATAGCACCTGACGCTCAAGACGCTCTTATCACCTGAGTGACTCATCAAGCAGACGGCGCAGAGGCCCCACATGTGGCTCCCACCAGCTGCCAATTCTCCCAACTTCGCTTTCATTGAGAATTTATTTTTATTACTCGTCTTTCTTTGCATCTCTTTTGTAACGTAATGACAGAAGCTCCTCCAGGTCGTTCACATTTCCACCAGCTCGGGTTACGTGAGCTCCGAGGTGTCCTAGATGGCATTTATAGATGATAAATAGGAATGTGCACCCCCGTTAGTAGGCTGCGTTTCCTCCTTTGAATTTGCCAGCTTCTTAGTCATTGTTAGGGCCTCTTTTGATGTATTTTAGTCTATTGACAACCTAAACAAAATGCAATTTTTTTTGCAGCTTTCCTTACTTCTGTCACCAGTTACGCCTACGAATAATACTGTGTTAATTTTAGACATCAGAACCAACGTGTGCTCGTTTATATCATCCTGTGTAGAGATAATAAACCCCTAACCTTGCCTCAGTATGTTAAAGGGGTTGCTGGCTGCTGAGTAACACATTAGGGGTTGTAGTTGCCTGTGGTTTTGTTCCTGTTTACGTGACAGAGGATGTGAGCACATATAAAATAAATAAAATAATCCTGTGGCCTTAAAAAAACACTCTTGATTTTGTTTTTTTATCGCCTACTCTGCTTCTAAATTCCTCAAGAATGTATTTACTTTCCTGCAGTGAAGAGCTGGTCCCTATTGAAACAGAAGCTGCTCCTCCATTATGGATATCGATGATCTTTCTACAGTGAAAATAAAAAAGATTTAAAGTACTCAAATGATTCAATAAGCACACTCAGGCAGAGTTGGAAGGTAACTAAGTACATTTACTCAGGTACTGTACTTGACAACACTTGACAGCTATTGACTTTACAATTTAAAGGTCATTGTACTTCACTGTGCCTATTTAATGCTACTTTAAACTTCAGTTTCAGTTCATCCAGATGGAAATATTGTAATTTTTGCACATTTGCTCTCCTACATTTATCTTACTGCAATGGTTACTAAATACAGATAAGAAAAATCCATCCATCCATTCATTCACCTATTCATCCATCCATTCATCCATCCATTCATCTATCCATCCATCCATCCATCCATCCATTCATTCACCTATTCATCCATCCATTTATCCATCCATTCATCCATCTATCATCCATCCATCTATCCATCCATCCATCCATCCATCCATTCATCTATCCATTTATCCATCTATCATTCATCCATCATCCATCCATCCATCCATCCATCCATCCATCCATTCATTCACCTATTCATCCATCCATTCATCCATCCATTCATCCATCTATCATCCATCCATCCATCCATCCATCCATCCATCCATTCATCTATCCATTCATCCATCTATCATTCATCCATCATCCATCCATCCATCCATCCATCCATCCATCCATTCATTCACCTATTCATCCATCCATTCATCCATCCATTCATCCATCTATCATCCATCCATCCATCCATCCATCCATCCATCTATCCATTCATCCATCTATCATCCATCCATCATCCATCCATCCATCCATTCATCTGTCCATTCATCCATCTATCATTCATCCATCCATCATCCATCCATTCATTCATCCATCTATCATCCATCCATCCATCTATTCATTCATTCATCCATCCATCCATCCATCCATCCACCCACCCCTCCATCCATTCGTCCATCCATCCATCTCCCCCCGCAACATTTTCGAGTTCCTCCTGGGGGATCCTAAGCTGTATCCAGGCCAGATGAGATAAGTAATTCCCTACCCAGCACATTCTGGGTCTACCCAAGGATCTCCTCCCAGCTGGACATATCCATAACCCCTTCAGAGGGAGGATTCCAGAAGGCCCCCTAATCAGATGCCCGGCCCACCTCAGCTGGCACCTTTTCACACACATGAGCAATAACTGTACTCCGAGCTCATTCAGGATGTCCGAGCTCCTCGCTCTATATCTAAGGCCGAGCCCAGCCACTCTGCAGAGGAAACTCATTTTGGCCACTTATATGTGCAATCGTGTGGTTTTGGTCACTACCCAGAGCTCATTACCCACAGGTGAGAGTTGGAATGCAGATTGACGAGTAAATCAAGAGCTTTCCTTTCCAGCTCAGCTCCCTCCTCACCACAACAGTCTGGTACATTAATGCTGACGCTGCTTCAACTGCCTGTGCATCTCACGCTTAATTTTCCCATCATTCATTAACGAGATCGGCAGCAACTAACTCCAAACCCAGAGGGAGCAATCCACAAGTTTCCAGCAGAGAACCATGGCCTCAAACTTGGAGGTGTTCACTCTCATCTGGCCACTTAAAACTCGGCTACAAACCACACCAGTGCGTGCTGAAGGCCACAGTCTGACGAATTAAACGAAACTATGTCGTTCACAAAAAGCAGAGTTGTAATTGACAAACTGGATACCCTCCTCACCACACCTGTGCCTTGACTTCCTGTCCATTAATGCCACAAACAGGATCAGAGACAAGCAGCAGAGTCCAACACCCATCAGAAAACGTGTTTGACGTTGTGCTGAGAACATAAACTCAGCTGTCAATTTGCTTGTACAAAGATCTCATGGCTCATAGCAGCAGTCCCAGTATCCTGTACTCCTGTAGTACCCTTACAAGGTTCCCTTGGGGACATGGGCCTTCTCCAACGACGCAAAGTACATGTGGACTTGATGGTCAAACTCCTGTGACTCCCTCGGTAACTCCACAAGGGTAACAAAAGTGATACGCTCATAAAATACAGTAATACAGTTGAACATTAAACCAGTGGCACACAAACCTTTTTGGCTTATGACCCTAAGAAAAAACGCATCCATTGTCACAATTCTAGGACTAGTTCTACCAAAGAATGATGTCTCCTTTTATACCCCTTTTCCACCAAGAAGAACCAGGTGCTAGTTCTGGTGCTTAGTTTGTTCAAGTCTCGTTCTTCCTAAGAACCGCTTTGCTTTTCCATTGGTAAGGAGCTAAGTTGGTGCCACACCATTGGGTCAACGTAAAACGACTACGCTTGCAGCCATTACATAGCAGTTAAACAAACGCAATAAGTTGATGATAATATCTAGGTTTATCTTTGTAGATGGTCTTAAGGCTGATTGCGAGGCAGAGGTTGCTTGTTGACTGGGCTCATCCGTGATTGCACTACTGGTGGGACACAACTGTACTGGATTTCAGCACATAACAGTGTCTGCAAAACTTCCATGTGTCCCAGGAGTTACTCCAATGCATGTGCGATCGGACCAGGGACGTCCTGGTGGAAAAGGACACTAATTACCGCTTGTGTGTCCCTTTCCACCGTTGATCGTTGGTCACCATAACCCTGCCCCCAGCCCCTGACGTACTCAGTGCTTAGCTCTGGCCCAGCAAAGAGTTGGTGCTTGCTAAGCATCGGTTCTTAGCACCTGGAGCTGGTGCTTAGGTGGTGGAAACACAAAGAACTGGTGGCAAGTCAGGCTCTGGCTCCAAACTAGCACTGGAACCAGCTCGGTGGAAAAGAGGTATGAATGGTCAAACTCCCATGACTCCCTCAGTAACTCCACAAGGGTAACAAAAGTGATACGCTCATAAAATACAGTCACACAGCTGAACATTAAACCAGTGGTACACAAGCACTTTTGACTTATGACCCTAAGAAAAAATGCAAACATTGTCACGCTTCAAGGAAAAGTTTTACCAAAGACTGATGTCTCCTCTTAGAAGGTAAGAATACACAAAACAAATGTTCCCATAATGTCATTTACCAACAAATCAGTCACAGGGGTCACTTTTTACTGAATAAGTAGTTTTACTTACAGTACAAGTACATTCTGTTGATAATACTCCTGTACTTTTACTTGCTTTTATTCAACTCAAGGCTCATTTTAGGTGTAATAGATCCTGACAGTGCAGTCATTAGTTCCTGAAAAATGTGAACACTTTGAGCGCTAAGTAAAGCCAAAGCCATCAGTCTCAGGGTCTCAGGCTTTACTCTCTCCATCTGTGTAGAACCTAATTCCTTTTCCAGTTAAGGAGAAATAAACTTAAAAAATCATCTTTTAGAAAATTTCCAAATAGATTTCCAATTTCAAACACTCAGCCTCATTACTCTTACCCTTATGCCTCCTGCCCTCTCTGAATCTAGGAGACAGTGACTAACAGCATTACGGCAACACTACACTTTCACAGGCAAGGCTGCGAGCTGAAAATGTCGGCAGGACAGTCGTTCTCAAAGACTGAACGCAAGTGTTTCAAAGGGAACGTCACCTGGATTTCAATGCAAATGAACTGAACTCCAAACCCAGCATTCGACGTTAATTTTATTCATATTAACAAAGAAAAACTTCTGAAACGATACTTAGAACTTGAGTGAGGCACTACAAATTTACAATTCAAAGTCTCAGAGCAAACAGAGTAAAAAGCCGTATTGTCGCTCTTGTAGCAGATGGTGCAGTCAGTGAACAAAGTGGAGTTGGCTAACATGATGGAGAGGCAGGCCTGTGGCTGGCTGCTTGTTGAAAACCATCAACCGGCGTATAGAGTGTCTGTGGGAGACTGTTTTGTCCCCGTTCAACAACTTCATGTGCAGCTCTGAACAGCACACACTGCAGGACTGTGGCGATAATGGGTACATGTACATTTTGCAGGTAGATTTTTCCCTGTGTGTTTATCTGTGGTACCAATACAGGTCAGTATACCCCCCCCACACACACACACACACTGGCGTCTGCTGGACATTATACTGCACCTGTGGTCAGTGGTAGGTGTTGATCATACTGAAACATATGCAGACAATGCGGGATGTCTGTCATTTATAATCACTGCCCATCCATTAGCAGATATCACATCAACAGACTGAATTAGGTGACGGGGCCAAATCTTTTGGCAGGAAGCGAAGCCAGAATGCGGAGAGACTAAGAGAGCTGACAGCTTGTATTTTGACTGAGTCATTCCTGATTATCTGCCTGTTCAATTTAGATTATTTAATAATATCAGCTCCCCCAACATCGCAAATATGTGCAGTAGTTGGATTCTAGGCAACAAGAATGTTACAGGATTGAAACTGTGAACATTTTCACTCATCTAGTAGTTAAAACATATTCAGATCTTGTATTTAAAGCTGTAATACTCACTATGTTACCAACTAGATGTGCCCAGATGTAAAGTGAAACACGATCGTAATGAATCCAAAGAGAATCATCACCCAAATTTACAACTTTCCTCGGCTTTCAGAAACTTTACAGCAGCCTTCAGGCTCACTGTTTAGTTGGCCGGCGGTCAAATTTACTTTTCTTTGTTCACTCTCACCACTCTCATATCACAGCGCTCACCTGTTTCTTCCAATGAAAAGCAAACAAAACGCTGTTCTGCTCTGCAGGAAGTGGCAGGGAGGCAAACTTAGCAAGCCGCTGTTAAAACAAAACAAAGCATTCAGCAGCTAAGGCAGCCAGATATTTCCTTCAGGAGTTAGCAGAGACCCAAAAACACAGCTAACGGAGAAGTGAACAGTGAAATTAATTAGCCAGAAACACCAGTCAAAGTAAATGCTGATGCTGCTCTGTAACTGCTGGATGTCAGGCTGGTTGTTAGGCCAAAGGTTAGAGGAGCAAGCTTTTGACTGGAGGGTAAAACTGCCCTGAGAAAATACAGTCAAAACAAGGTCACCATATCAGCTTAATATGTCCACACTTGTTTTTGCTGGAACTAAGTGGGAATTATCATTATTATTGATGCATTTAAGCCAATTTTAACTACTTAGCATGCTGCTGGGTAGGCATCACATGTTATAATCATATATTTTGTCATCCGTCATCTCTTGAGTTGACATCAATCAGACAAACACTGAGACTAATAAAGATTTCCTTCTATAGAACGTTGCACAAACTAAATTATATTCATGTACAAGGACCTAAAATTGCGACAAATCTACTTTCACGTCTGGTGTCCATAAAGAATGCAATCTTTCTACCAAGTCGTAGAAATCAAGCATCCCAAGATCTGAATCTTTACGGCTTGAGATGAGCCGCGGGCGCCATGATGCAGGATCAATTAAAACATACAGCTGTTCATTTTCCTCCGGCTTTGAGCAATAAACGCTGATTACTCAAGATGCAGCAATCTGAAAATTAATCTGGTGGATTTCCATTCATCGTGCCCGCTGAACTCACCATCTGATGCTCCCTCTGTTATTCTTTTCTCCACTCAGTCCATGGATTCTTTTGTTTTCAACCAAAGTGGCTATCTTTACGAGTGCATGTGCATCAGATGCTTCACCTCATAATCAGCGTCAGTAGCAGCTGTGGTCAGGAAGAGCCTCCGTCCCAACAAAGCTGGAGAACACTGATTTTTATCATAAATGCTGTTTAATACAGAGCCAGCATCTGCTCCGTACAAAGGCCCGACCTTGGAGCCGATGAAAACATGTGCGTGTGGCGGTGTGTACGTGTGCACTCACAGCCAGCAGGCGGTTCTTGTCCTTCTCGGCGGTGTTGAGAGCGTTCTCCAGGGTCACTCTGTGCTTCTTGCCGACTTCCTCCAGAGCCCGAGCCTGGCTCTCTTTCATCTGGCTGGTCTCCTCCTCGTATCGACCTCGCACATTGTTCATGTCCTTCTCGTGGGACGACTTCTCTTCACGCAGGGTCTGACAAACACAGGAAATGCGCACGCATATTTAAAATGTACTCAAAGGTAAGCGCTATGATAGGCAGTACACAGACGCAGAGCCCGGGCTGACATTGACACCATATGTTGTATTATTCAGCCATATTGCCAGTGTTTGCTTTGTGGCAGCCAAGGAATAAAATCTCCATTCTGTCTGTCTGTATCTGAAGTTTTCTCTTCTAGACCACTTCAGATTCAGAGTGTGTTATTCCACCAGCAGTGAAACCCCGAGCTGCTGAAGAGGGAGTGGGATTGATAATGGGGTTATTGATTACAGAGCTATGAAGCCTATCATCAGTGTGCGGCATAATCATAGCATCATTTCGATTCTAACCAGAGTCTTTATGCAAATTGTTGTTAAGATATTATTTTCAGCGTGGTGCGGCTGTAAAGCAGATAACAGTGGTAAATTTAGCACAAGCTATTTTCTTTCTAATCTTTTTTCAAAGCAATCAGTCTTTGACTTCACAGAGAAAGAGAAATGGTGTTTTTTTGTATGCGACAAAGGTTTAAAATCACCAGCTGGCTAATAAATCAATGAGAAAAGACATCTCCAAAAGCTTTTTTATTATTTAAAACCATGTAAAATTGTCTTTTAATGAGAGAAAGCTACTTGTCTGGTCACCTGTTGATGACCCATGTAGAAGAATTGTAAGTTACAGTACTTTTCTTTAATTGCATATTGAGCCAGTTAGCTTTAATATGACAGCACAGAAAATTAAGAGGCTGTTTATGGTGCAAGTGCAAAGTGTCCATCACAGACAAGTGGGTGCAACATGTGCGACCAGTAATCGCCATGAGTCAGGACAGCACACAAGCGTTTTTGTGAGCACTGGTAGGCCACCAGATTTTGGACCCTGTGACTTCCTCCTGCTCCCCAAAATTCACAGTGAACGGTCTCTATTTTGGAGATTCAGGCTCATTGCAGATATTGCTTGACATGTTTACATCACAGGGGCTTCCAGGGAACATGACAAGTGTTGCAGGAGCACTGAAAGCACTGATTCACTGAAGATGGCAGATGACATTTAAATCAGAATTTAGCTTTTTATATTCAGTCTCATAACTTTTCGATCTCTAATTGGAAAAACCTAAACAAATACCACAGCGGTTAGACTGAGCGTATTCTGTGACAGTATGTTTCACTTAAATTAGAACTTGAAAAACAACGCTGGCTGGGATTGCTGAAGCATGAACCTCCCAATGAGTTCGACATCAACCTGAACTCTTGTATTGTGGCAACACAAAGTAGCGGATGTTTCTCTTCAGTGGTGCTTCTCTGCCTTTCTTGCCTGCAACCCCATGAAATAATGAAATTAGCTGATCATATGCTAACATTTGGACAAGGGAGAGCCTGCGGTGCCAAGTTAGGTTTGCTAAGCTAATTAGGACAACCATGGACAAACTAGCATAATCAAGCATGACGCTCAGTGATTTGCTATCGATTAGTTTGTGGATAAGTAAGAGGAGTGGTTAAAAAGGAGAGAACTGGTGGAATAACAGACATAGGTGGTAAAATAAATGGATGTAGAACAGCCAGAAGATGTTGTTTAGAGGGCACAGTGGAGAATGAATGAAGCCCGGCTGATTTAAGTCGCTGTTAAGCTCCATATATTGTGTAACAGAAAGAACAAATGCCCTCTGCTAACCCAGCAATGGAGCACCGGGTTTGTCATTGGAACGCCGGTATAGTGTGGATCAAGGATAGTGCCGTGGAAAAAGATGGCTTTTTTCGGGAACAGGAGGGGGGAAAAAAAACCTAATCTGCAGCCCATATACTTTGGGTTTAATCAGGGTAGCAGCTGTTCCTTCGTCGCATGGTTTTAACAAAATTTTAATTGGCCAAATCTTGCCAAAAAGGCCACATGGGAACAGTAATATCCATTAGTTCAGCTGACATTAGGCACAGGAAAAGACTCCTACAGCGGGCTAACAAACTCTCTGCGAGAACATTTCCTGTTAAAGGGTATACCAAGATTATCTGACTGCTAATGAGGCTACATCTTAAAATCAGGAGATCGGTCTGCAGCTGAAGTTTTACAGTACTCTCCTGGCGTCTCTACAAAGTAAAAACAACACGAAACTCTTTTCGGTGCATAAAGATGCCTTTGCTTTTTAGCCATCGCAGAATGTTCAATACTTGCTCCTTGCACCTCTCTGCTGAGGAAACACTGGATGGACAAACTATTTAACTGCACTTTGGACTAATTATATCCTTTTTTGTTTACCTTGTTTACTTTTTGGACCTTTATTTGTGTCTGTATTAAATAAAGAGTTGAATTTAATTACACTATTTAATTACACTATCCACAAAACAGTTTAGATCAATGGTTCCCTGTGAAGTTTTAGACCTCTACCGGTATTATGGAGCTAAGCTACGAGAAGGTCCCGAGTTTCTTTATCTCATCTCGCATCAACACCTGTGCATCCACATGAGAAATGCATTACACCAAGCAATGGCGTAGCAGAGGCAAGGAAGAAGAAGAAGAAGAAGGCAAGATGCTAAGCTTGGATGGAAACAATGCAGCTTCTAACCCTCTGAACACCACCTTAAAGGCATGTTGCATCACCAAAATTACATCATTTTATCAGAGCCAGAAACTGTAAAAACAGAAAAAATCAATTATGTTTCAACCTTCTGAAGGCCGTTGAACTAATCAGCCGGGACAAGCTGTTCTGTTGGGGAGCTTGACCAAATCTAATTTTAAAATCGTGATATTGCGGCAAAACCACTCATGTCTCATTGAAAAATTTGCAAAGACTAAGGCATTTGTTTTAATCAGAGCTTGTAAGAAAACAAACAAAGCTTTCCAGGGTTCAACCATGCAGCCATTAGTAACTCAGCTGCCAACAAGCAGCAACATGGGAAAAAATCAGTTAACGAGACAAATATGGAAACCAGTAAAAAATGTAAGTAATAAAATATTAGTATGCAGAGTGATCACTATTTTCCAGTATTTGTAACATCAGAGGTCAGTCTTATCAGGGTATTATTGAAGAAAATGTACATCTTGCTTTCAGGCTTTTTCAGTTTTTGTAAAATAAATAATAAAGAAAATTAAACTTTTCTTATTTATGATTTATGGCTTTAGAACTTTGACAGACATTTTTTAAAATTATCTTCCCTTCTAGCCATGATTGTTCTGCTTCCATAGAGGTGCAGGACTTCACATTGCAGAGAAAAATGAGCCAACAGTGAGTAAAAATGTGGCAGGAGCAGAGAAATGCCCAGAAACTGCTTCACGTCCAGAGAGTTAAAACAATTTAAAAAGTTAGCTTTGCCAGTGTTTTATGCATTCATAAGGATCCACACAATGCACTTTGGTCAACAACACTGAAATGTATAGATCGCTCCACAGGACCCTTTAAATCAGCTAAATTCATTAATTACATTAAACCTCTGCCATGTTCTGGTAAACATTTTAGGCTAAACTCTTCCCTGGGCTACCGATCAGAAGGTCAGAGGATCGAACCCCAATGCGGCCATTGTTGGGCCCTTGCAAGGCTCTTAACCCTTCCTGCTCCAGGGGCGTCATGGCTGACTCTGCGCTCTGACCCCAACTGGGACATGCGAGAAAAAACAACATTTCACAAACTGTAAAAATGTATTCGTGACAATACAGGTTTCTTCTTCTTCCTTCTTCGAATTGTAAGTGATTGACACTGATAAGCCGACACAGCTGCAGAATACAGCGTTCCAACACTGTTAATGAAAAGATAATGCATTCTTTTGGTTGGACATGTACAATTTTGAATTTGCTTGGCCTTAACAGTCATATTAAAACTAGTGAGTATCTGGCAGATTATCACACACTGGCAACAACATGAAAAAACTTTAATCTCCCATCAAAGAGCGATCGCATTAGTGTGCAATAATTACCCCAAACCAAACGGCTCTTTTGGAAATCAACCAAGAAACATCTAACAAACTGGTCAAACCGAGCAAAAGACTGCTGCTTCATCACATGGCCAACAAAGCCGAGGGGCAAACGTCTCCACAGTGTGACATAAACGACGGGGCGTGAACATCCTGGGAGGTTAATTTCTCCTTTTGTGGAGAGGCAACAGGGAAGAAAGTCAAAGAAAAATGAATGAGAACGAGACAATGATAATAAGAGAGGAGATGAAAGAAAAGCAAGCCTTCCATTACTCTAATGACTTTTCCACAGCGTTCCCTAATTAAGTCCGAGCACTAAAATGATCCAAATTTCTCTTCTAGTCTTCTTGTTAAAGTTTCTTATCTTAATTCACAATTGATCCCCAAAAACATTGTTCTCATAAAAACTTCATGCAAAGAAGTTGAACAAAACATTCAGTGCAGTAATAATAAAAGGTTGGATAAAGATGTAAATTTACAATCCCTTATCACAAATTCCTATTGAACGCTGTTTGATTTGTATTCCCTCGCAGTAGTTGCATTTGCGTATTGCATATCCTTGCAATGTACTTGAAATGGTAAATGGTTTGCACTTATATAGCCTTTCAACCTTAGTGGTACTCAAAGTGCTTTACAGTGTGTTTCGCATTCACCCACTCACAGACAGAGCTTCCATGCAAGGTGCCTGCCTGTCATTGGGAGCAACCTGGGGACACTGGGGCCGGGGATCGAACCGCCAACCTCAGTGGACAACCTGCTCTATCACCTGAGCCACAGCCACTTTGTATTCTCTCTGCTCCATATGAACAGTTTGTGTTGGTCCAGTCCAATTAAAATACACTGCCAGTTTAGGGAGACACTTTGAAGGTGCTGCTAAAAGAAAACCCGATGTGACACTGATGCATTTACTGTGTTGCTCATCACTCACTTTTAAAGGTGGATCTCTGACACTATCCAGACTTGTGAGCACATCTGCAGCTCTGCCTGCTGAGACGGTGAAGCTGTGGCTTGAAATATGGTTATTGTTCGGTCGTCAGCTATCTTAACAATAGCTACAGATGCAGTGACAGCTGTATTTACAAGGCTGCAGTCATACAATGTCTCAGTAGCAGTCATGAGAGAGCTGCACCTCCTTTAGTGTCCTTTCTTAATACAATGCTGCAGATTTGTATCCGAGAAGCCACAGCTGAGGATGTACTGACTCCCTGTAGTCACAGCCGGCTACATGCTTTTCATAGTTCAGCTCATTCAGTTGCAGCTAGAGAGACAGCACACTCTCAGCTGTAGCCAGTGTTCAGATTGTGGCTGTGATATACACCGATCAGGCATAACTTTATGACCACCTGCCTTATATTGTGTTAGTCCCCCTTATGTGGTCAAAAATGCTCTGAACCATTGGGCATGGACAAGAGGACCTCTCAGGGTGTCCTATGGGGTCTGGAACCAGGACGTTGGCACTGGATCCTTTGGGTGCTCTGGCTTGTGCAGTGGGGCCTCTGTCAATCAAACTTGTTCCACTGCATCCTGTTGATGCTTGATCAGAATGGGGTGTAGGAAGTTTGGAGGTCAAATCAACATGTTGGGCCATTGTCATGTTCCTCAACATGTTCCTGATGGTTTGGTGTTTTTTCCATGTGGTGGGGTGCATTTTCCTGCGGGGGTAGGCCAGTGACATTTGGGGTTTCCATTTACATGAGGGAGTGTGTTTGTTGTGGGACAATGTTTATTTGGGTGTCTAAGTCTCATCAACATGGATGTTAAAATCCAAGGTTTTCCAGCAGAACAGCACATAGTACCAATATGATCAATGTTATTCACTTCATCTGTCAGTGGTCACAATGTTCTGCCTGATTGCTGTACGTGTGTTTATTGGTTCTAACACTGACAACATGCAGCAATATAATAATGCTGAGAGCAGTATCGGAGCTGCTGTATTGCTGAAGTCCTAAATAAGCACATCTGCCTTCGAGGCACCGCAGGTTTAACTAGTAACAGCTGGATCTATCCATAACACCACAGCAGCTGCCAAAATCCAAACAACACCAACACATCCAGCCACAGCTTTACCTGTAGCTGCAGGTGTGATCACAACCAGCAGCTGAATGGTGTTATATCAGCCCTTAAACTTGATTAATGAGCAATAAATGCGTGTCACTTCAGCCGAATGTGCAGAATCTCTACATTCTGCACAGTGTTTTCTTAAAGTGGCAGAGTTATAACTGGACTGGACCAAAACACTAACTCAAAAGTTATGGCAAGGCAATGCAAAAGTACAGCGACAGAACCCAAAAGTTAGAGTGAGGTATAGCAAAAGTCTTGGGAGGGAACTCAAAAACAAGTGCAAGGTAACGTAAAGGTATTGCAAGGTTATGCTAATCTTTTGCGAGGAAACACAAAGGTATTGCAGGAAAATATGAAAGCCAAAGCTATTGGAAGTTAATGAAAAAATAGCGTGGCGAAATGCAAAACTTACTGTAATGTAACACAAAAGTAGTCCTCAAAAAAATCTCACCATTGCCTTTGAATTACGAGGATTTCACATTTTAAAAAATCGTGTAGTTCAATAAAACTGTCAGTGCTCTGCGACCCAGCCCCGGATAAGCGACAGAAGATGGATGGATGGATGATGGATGGATGTCAGTGCTTCTTTTAAGAGTGAGGTCAGCACTTGCGAATCTGCAGCATCACTGTATGTTTTGTTGCATAGTTTTGTTAGTCAAAACAGTAAAAGACTTGGTAAAAGATGCTCTCTCTATTGTTTATCAGGCTGTTTTAGCATGAATATAAACTCAAAATAGCGAGTAAATCCTACAACAGTGACAGGTTTTTCTTTTTAGCAAAAAAAGTCAAAGGATAGTGATTGTACAATTTTGTGTATTTTACAGGAAGTACAGAAGATGATGTCAAATAATGATAATTGTAGGTTATAAGAAGTGATTATAGAGGAATTTGCAGGGTTAGTGCAAATGCATTTTACAGATTGGCTACGGACTATTATCATAAAACCTGCTTTGATTATACCAAACTTCAAACTCGCTCTAAGCTTAGAAAACCGATTCCCTCCCCAATATTTCACCAGTGTTACCGCAGGGAATCCATTTAAAGCAGAAATCATTTGAGCTCCAGGGGGACGCCGCCGCTGCAGTAACAGAAAGGTGCCGCAAAGTTTAAGTGATCCCAGATCAGCCATTATCCGCGGGAAGACATTCAAATTCACAGCAGCCTCGCTCAGTGGGAGAACTCTCCCAGCTCCCCGAGGATTACACTGCACAAATGTCAGAGATAAAAGGATGGGAAAAACACACATGAAGCAGCAACACTTGACATTTACTGTCGGCCGCGGTTGGTCTGCTGACTACACTGTTCCTTAAATCATCTGACCTTTAAGCGTCTTGGTTTTTAAAAGAGACGAGCAGCTTTCCGCTTTTCTCAAAGTTTGTAAATGCTGTGATCGACAGTTTTGACCCTTTCGATTGTCGGGTGACTCACTTTTCCTCACAAGACATTTAAAACTTTTTTTTTTCTTTGCATACAGTCTGTTTTTCTTCTAATCTGCAGAAAGCTGTAATCTTCCTGCGTACCACAGAGGTTATCATGCCGAAAATTGTTGCTTTTCTCTACAAAGAACTCCCCCAAATAAATAATTCAAATCAAATACTCCTTTTACATCCGCAAAGACTGGATTTGGGAAAACATTAACCTCACATGAGTACACACGGGGATTACTCTCTTTGTAAAATCACAGAAAAGCCAGTGTCGCAAACTAAAATAAATAAGAAAAATAGAAAAGGGAAGAAATGAATCGGTTTTCCTCTCATTTCTGGGTATTCTTCCTTTATGCCTTTTCGCTCCCTCATTCAGATCACAAGGACAGGGCTGAAATAAACTTCCTCCGTTGTTCCGTCTCATTCTTTACTCTGAAAACCAGGCTTTGCTGACTCTGAAAATATGACGTTCCAAAATGCATCTTGTCAACAAAAGGAGAGTCCCAATAAAAACATTTTACAGTCTCTTAAACTCGTACCATCCCTGACTGCATCCTGATTACCTGGGTAGAGTACCGGTGGTGCAAATTGAGGGTTTTTTTTTATGCAAAGAGCTACACCCTAAAGTACCAGCACTGACTTTTTCCTATTTCTTGTATTTCAAAGATGAAAAGCAGGTCTGGAGCAGAGTGTACAGAAAAGTTCAGTCACAGCATCTTGATGACTTATTGGTTATTCATAAGAGTTACTTCCAGCCTGCCGTGAATACAAAACACATGAGCACCAAACACACACACCTTCTCCAGGGATTGGATCTGCTGCTTCTGCCTTTCATCCAGGGCTTGGCTCTGGCTCTGCAGGGCCTCTCTCTCCTCCTCCATCCTCAGCACCTTGTCCTTCAGCCGGCTGCGCTCGTTGTCCAGGTCCCTGATGGCTGCTTCCTGGGTCATCTGGGTGGCCTGCAGGCTGCTTATCTGACCTATGGCGGGACACGGTCGACAGGCGTGAGAAGAATGCAAATATTAAAGCAATTTCATCAGCATGTTGTCAGTCCTGTCTATCGCTATTACTGTTGCCAACACATGCAAAATACACTGCTGTCAGCACATTTCAGTGTGCAACTTGGTGTTTAATTGTCATTTCATTTCACGTCATTCATTCAGCCCGAGACTGTGTTCATGTTCGACCCTTTCTTTGCCAATGACATTTTCAATCAGCACGGAAGCTGCAGCAGAGCCGGGAAGGAGCAGTTAATTCAAAGCTTTTCAGAACAAGCAAACATTATTTAAGAGTTGTCATTTCTGTAAATCAAGTTAAATCTACAGCTGCGTCAGTCTCATCTATGCTTACTGCTGTTTTCGGGGCTTTTTTAATGGACGTAGACACAGAAAGCAGCTTGCTATCTTTCCAAATGGTTTTGTGCCTGATCGTAACATTCGTTAATTTACACAACACCAGATTTAACCAGGCTAAAGTTAGCTAGATTTAAAGGAAACTCTGGCTTATTAAATCTGGATCTATTTTTAGTCATGATAACACTGGGGGCAGTGGTGACGCATCAGGTTAAGCCCTGGGCTACTGATCAGAAGGTCAGAGGATCGAACCCCCACTGCAGCCACTGTTGGGCCCTTGACCCCTTCCTGCTCCCCTGCTCCAAATACATAATGTGTATAAGAAGGGTTAAATCCAGAAATGAATTTCACCAAGGGGATGAATAAAGGTTAAATTATTATTATTATAACAACATACAAACTGTAAACCTGCATAAGCAGTCATACATGTAATAAACAAACATACAATTATTGCCAAAGCTGTCCGCTAAAAACTACTTACCTAGCAGCTACTAGCTTAACTAGTTTGCCTCGAATGCCATTCACTCTGATCTAAGGGCTATGAACATGCAAACTGCAAACATCAGATAATTTGTGGGAGGAGTCGTGTCATTTTTTTTGGTATTCCTGATGTCCTCAAAGTAACCTTGACGGACACACAAGCCAGTCATTCTGCCTGTCAGGATCTGCTTCTTTATCCCCACTAACTCTGAACTCTCTGTAGGACTCAGTTTAGGAGTGGTGATACACAATTCATGCAATAAACATTTAAATTTCTCCTGAGAGGAAACCCGACATTTGTTCAGTTCAACCCTCTGAACATCAAGTAGTTTCTGGACGTTGTTAGCTCCTGTCACATTTTTACTCATTGTGCAACTCTGTAAAAAAACTAAACTGTATAACGATGGCTAGAAGCTAGAAGATCGCTTTAATTTCATTGTTTTTTTTTAAAAGACATGTAGACTAAAGTGGCTCTGATTAAACATCAGAATTTTAAGTCTAGATTTGGTCATTTTGTCCATGGAACCATGTGTCACTCATGATTACTTAAAGGACCGTCAGGAAGTTGAACATCTCACGATTCTTTCTGTTTCTACAGTTTCTGGCTCGTGTAAATGGTGCATTTCTTTTCTTACTTTCTCTTCCATATATATTTACTATTTCTTGTGTAATTACTTGAATAATTCAGGGAATAATCTGGGGAACACTCGATTACTGGAAAATCAATAGCTGCAGCCCTAGCAGTGAATTGTACTGCTTTAGAGATGCAGAATTTACTCAGTTTTCAGAATTTTGTTAATTTTAGATATGGTTGTCTGGTATACAGGGGCATGGAGGAGGGGCATGGACTTGCCCCTCCTCCATTACAGGATTTTAATAAACCAAAAGACTGTGAGTGGGAAGGGCACCAGGGCCACAGTTCGGGGGGACTGTGAGGTTCCACACAGGCGAACCACATTTGGACAGACCGTGCTCTCAGTCAGAAGCACCCAGTTCTGGAATAGTTTCCCAAAATCAATAAGAGAGAGTCCAACACTGGTCACGTTTAAATCACACTTAAAACAGTGGCTAAAGGAAAACCAGGCCTGTGAACACTTTTAGTGTATAGTTGTTGTAATTGTTGTATTGTGTCTTTGTATTTTGTACTATTTTCTTTTTAGTCACCTGCCTAGGGACTACAGATGGAAACTAGCATCTTTGCTATAATCTGGCCTATTTACACTGTAAATGTTGCAGATGTTCATTAATATGCACTGTCCATATTAAATAAACGAATAAATAAATAAATAGCACAGCATAATTAGAACTCATAGAAATTAAAGCCAAACCTACAAAAACTATTAGAACATTAACATAAGTTACCACTAATACTTCATTAATACAGCACATAAAAACACGGCGAAACAATTGTGATTAAGGTTGGACTGTCACTGCCTTCAAAACGACCTTGAGAGCCTCTGTACGGTGCTAAATGTGACAGTCATGGTTGCATTTACCAGCTGGATCGTATTTGTCCCTTTAACATGCAAGCAGCTCTGGTGGAAAGTGATAAAACATTCTCATTGGGCACGAGGGGCTCCCAGGAGCTAATGGGCCGAGTACGAATTTGCGCTAAGATGCTGCGATTGCTCACACATTTCAGGCAGTAATGTTTACGCAATGTTGTCGCACAAAGCGGTGATGGAGGGACATCACACGACATTACATCAGGTTTTAACATGCAACAATTTACCCGGCACAAGTGCACACACAAACGCACGCTTTAAACTGGGCATAACTGATGTAAGAGGAGGCCCCCTCTGCCTCCGAGGGACTGGGAACAGCATTATCTTGGATGTACAGCAATATGCCATTAAAGCACTACAGGCCATGATGCCTCAGATAAGAAGAGGAGGGCTGTTTATGGAGTGTGTTTGATGCGTTTGCATGACAAACCCTGGGTGCATCTTGAGGGTGATGAGAAGCAGAGAAGAGAAGAGGCTGAGGGTCTTACTGGCTTTGAGGAGTATTTCAGTTGCTTGCTGCTGAACTCGGTCTCGGGCTGCCTCTAGTTCACATTCAGCCTCCTTCTGGCGGATCTCTACAATCTCTGAGTTCTGGGTCACCTCGTCCAGCTGCTTGGTTAGGTCCTGAAGATGAATCAAATCAACAGAGAACAGATGAGACAAATGAAAACTCTGTTAGGACAAGGAAGCTACATCTGAGTTATGAGGAAGAACCCCACAAGGCAGTCTGCAACTAACTGAAAGCTAAAGTCAGAAGGGGAAATAACACACTGACAATTCAGCCACTGTTTCAGTGACTCTGAACAGATCGATGTATTTCATGGTCAGTCATCTCACTGTTTTGGTTCACTCTGGGCGTCATTTCCTGCAGGCAGCTGTTTTTCACCCACATTTATAGACACATATTTATAGAGCAGCTGGTGAACCTACTGGAACACTTGGCCTCTTAATAGCTAAATGAGAGTGAGCATTGGACGTACATTCATCAGCCGGCCAGAAACATGGCTCCAAATGAATGATAATGTTGCTCTGTAACTGCTAGATGTGTAAATACGCAACCTTATGAACTTTAAGAGGTGATGATATGTCAGTGTCATGTTTACGGCTTGTTTCTGCTGCACCCAAGCGCCCAAATCCACAGTTACTGCAAGATTAAATGGCATGCAGGTCACTTATTGGTTTGGATGGACTGATCAGGGTAAAAACACTGTAAAAATAAAGTTTCTCGTTGCATATTTTGACCATGTACCTGCCATATACTGGCTATGACTTAGACTCTGGCTCAGCTGGTGGAGCGGGTTGTCCACTAATCACAGCATTGACAGTTCCATCCCTGGCTCCTCAAAATGTCCTTGGGCACAACACTAAACCCAAAGTTGCTGCCGATAACGACCTTGCAAGGCAACGCTGTACTACCGGTGCATGAGTATGTGAATGGATGAAAGCACACTGTAAAGCCCTAGTTAATTTTATAAGACTCCATATGGATATTTCCATAATGGTTAGAATCAGTTCAAACAAAAATTTATTGATATTCAGGGTGATTCTATGGATTTGTGTAGGATAGGCAAAACAAGCCTTGGCTTCTGCCTATTCCTTTTTCGGTTACAGAACTTGTAAAATATAGATTTTTTTGTTTGTTTCTTTGTTTGGTTTTATTTATTTTTGTCTTTTTTTCTTCTTATTCTTCTTTTTCTTTTTCATCTTCTTTGTTCTCTTTTTTGTGAAGGGGAGGAAGGAAGGGGGAGAGAAAGAAAAGTTTCCTGTACGTATGTAAAATATATATGTGTATGTGTATATGTATATATGTATATGTGTGTATGTATATGCGTATATATATATATATATATATATATATATATATATATATATGTTTTTTTGTGTTTGTTTGTTTGTTTGTGTGTTGTTGTTAACTGAATGCACAAAATGAAAAAAATAATAATTTTTTGTACTTTAATTTTGTAACCGAAATAAACTATTCATTCAAAAATAAATAAATAAATAAATAAATAAAACCAACAGAAACGTCCTATTTCAATCACTATGTCTACATAGTTTCCACCATGTGTGCCCGTCTTCTGCTGTGGTGTAACGGCACCACATGGTCATCTTGATGCTCTTAAACCAAGTTTTTTACCTTTTTAACAGGTCCATATAATGTTTATTGTATGCTGGAAGACATATCACAAACATAATAGGGAGTCCACAACATGGCTGAACATTTCCACCTTAAAATATATCATGTGTAACGAACCTAAAGAACCAATCCTAGTGTCTTGCAGGGTGGAGCTTTCTGTATCATTATTGTTCTTCAGCTTGTTTCCAATTACAACACGTGTGACTGAATTACAATATTATAGCTGGCCATAGTGTAGTGCAGAGTATTTTTACAGTGTTTAAGAGGAGTTGTAAGTGAGCTGGTGTGCTGAGCTGCAGCGAGTATCAGATGGATGGGGGGAAAGAGAGGTGGGGACTTCATAGACCTGCACATTCTAAAGGTGGCAACACTGTAGAGTTACATCTAATGCATATTAAGGTAGGAAAGGATCACTTCATGGAGGAAAAAAAGCTTTTAAATGTCATTTTTACACATAAAGATGAGTTTTTAGTGGTTAAAATTACCAACCAGAGAGGAAGTTTAATTACAATATTCGACTGCATTTTAGTGAGCATCTATTGACATTAATGTCATTGATTTCATTGCAAAGCCAAACATTACAGCACCGATGGGCACATTTTGGTTTCAAGCCAAATCAAAAATGAGAGCCTATTAACACGGAGGAGTCAATTAGCTGCATTTGCAGCATACAAGTGGTGATCAAAGGTGTTAATACCACTAATCTAAAACTAACAGAGGCGCAAAATGAACAGAAAGAGTCACAGAGTCAGTTAATCATCAACTAGTACTTCATGATTGTGACGGGCTTGTGACTCATGATGGGGACTCTTCTGTAGTGGGGCTATGAGACTGGAGGCATTGATACCTTTATAAAGTTAACACTGAATAGTCACTCATAAAAAGAAAATTTTCAATGTATATTACTATTTGTAGCAATTTAAGAGGCACATTAAGTGAAGCAGGACAAAAGTATAGTTTACGTCTGAGAAATATACAATATTAAATACACAGCTACTGAAATAAAGGAAACGCCAGCTGCATCTAAACTGATACATTTAGCTAGACAGCATCTGGTAATTGTTCAGTTCAGCATGTTCTAATTGCACAGCTTTAATGAGTTTTCAGGAATCTCAGATTTCCACATCTAGTTTGTCAAACTTGCATAATGAAGAATATTGGTAGCGTATTATTAATACTGCAGATCAGGAATGTAAATGCTGACTGCTGCTCAATTAATAAGAGCTAGACTTCAGGGAGAGATTTGATGAGGACGCACACACACACACACACACACACACACACACACAGTGAGAGTACAGTAGCTACGTGATTTAGCCCTCTGTAAGAACTCATGAGAGGCAATTTCACATCTTTCAATCCCATCAAACAGCCTGCCTCAAACTTAATTACCGCTGCTATGGCTAAGACAATGAAACCTCGGTATGATGATAACCACGGAGGAATCACGCAAATTAGACTTGATGTGTGTGAGCGAGTTGGAGTGTGTGTGAGAGGGTGTGTGTGTGTACGCTGATTTCCCTGATGAGCCCATGATGGGTAGCTGCACTCTGTGCCCACTAGGTTCAGATAAGAAATCCACAAGGGTAAAAGAGAGTGTTTTATCCGTCCTGTAAATCTTGGTGAGGAACGTTTTCAGTGTTGGACTTAAAGGGTTTGAGTTTTTTATCTCTCTTCTTCAAAGGGCCATTTGAGGGATACAGTAAGACAAATTCTGGGGGAAGGTTGGAACTATTGAAGGTTAAGCTGAGGGTTGGACAGGCTGTTATGACTATGAAGGTTAAGACGATGCTATTGGTATGAGGGTCTAGTAAAACTTAAGTAAAAGTGACAGCTGTTGGGGAAACTGGGACATTTAGTGGAGACCTCATTTCTTCAAAGAGCTGTTTTAGGATAAACACATGGCTCAAGGGTTAAACTAAGAATTGGGTTAGGAAGGGGTTAGACATGGAGCTGTTAAAGTGGAAATGCAGCGTTCAAGTCCAGCCAAGACGACTGACAGAAGTGAGGCATGCTTGTTTGTTTGTGTATCACTGTGTCTATCTACGTGCAGACTAAATGGACCTTTTTGATACTTTTTTCTCCAGAGGACATTTAGGGAAAGTGTGGACACTTTGTCCTGTCCTCACATCTTCAAAGGACATTGTGAAGGTTAAAAGAAAAGCCTGGTGGCGTTCAATATTTTCTCGTAACTCCTCGGGTCCCTGGGCTTCCCCCCAGCACTCTATGATTTGTCTCACCCGCCAACCTCACTCTACAGTACACACCTTGTTGTTCCAGGTCCTGGGTGCTGAATCTTGGAAGCGCCAACACACATTTTCTGCTCTTCAGTCCTGCTACACTTAAGTGAGTCCTCCTTTAGGTATTTAGCTGAAAGCTGCTGTCTCTGGCTCGTTTATTGAGGCCAATTTGCTGCCTGTCCTGGCAGTGGATTCCCTTACAGTGCTGTAAATGTTGTGCTAAGAGAGAAATAATAACCCACAATCTCTCTGTTCTCTGTGTTTGGATCCAAACAAGGAACATTACACTAGATACATCCAACCTTCATGAAAAGACTACAGCCGGTATTGTGTCAACTTGTTGCCCAACACTTCTAGATTTCCTGAACCTGTCTGTGGCTTTCTGCCCCAAGCTTGTTTGTTCTACTGAGCAGCAACATCCAGGTTAAAAAATGAAGCCAGAACTGAAGAGTCCAAAACTGCAGTTCCTCGAATTCCCACTTGAGGCTGGTTCCAAAAGTAAATCAGCCTTCATAGACCATCATGTTAAAATTTACAACTTCAAGGCAGACAAAAGCCTTTTTACAGCCTTGTACAAAAAATCGTTTTGGTCTCTGTAGCCAATTTTCCAGTTCATGACAACTGTACAGGGGTCTATTTTAATGTAACTGGCCTATTTAGATTGTATCAAGGCTTAAGGTTGACAGATGGATGCTTTCATAGAACAGGTAACATAGAACTCATGGTCAGCCTCTATTAATTTACTCATTTTTGAGTTAGGTCAGTGTTATACTCTTCGCTTCAGGGGGTTTGTGAGAGTCCACATGATTTAATTTCATAATTTAAGTCTGCTCAGTGACTACATAGGGGAATATCGTGCATGCTCTGCAGCACTGCGCATGCACGGAATGGAAACTCCTGGAGACTAAAAAAAAATCAGACTCCAGTGGTCTACAAAAATGAAAACGTGTATTTGTTCCGGATTATTTTCAGCTGTGGATTAATACACAGTATCGTAACAAACTGAGAAACACACTGTAAAGCCCTTTGTAGAACCTACTTACTTCATAGATCTGCCCATTCTGAAGGAGGCAACACTGTAAGTTACACCTGAGGCACTTTAGGCTTGGAAGGGATTATTTTAATGAAACATACTGAGTTTATACGGGTTAATCAATGACCGGAGAGGTACTACTGCATTTTGATGAGTGTCTACTGACATGAACGCATAGATTTAGCCGCAAAGTCAAACATCGCAGCAACGACTGGGGCACATTTTGGTTTTATGTCAAATGAAAAAGCAGTGCCCAATAACTTACTATTAAATCATAATTGAGTATTTTAGGCATACAGTATGTGGCATGACTCGCTGAAATACAGCGTCCCTAGATGTAAGGAGCATAGCATCCAATACGATGGTGTGTCAGATCTACATGTTTCCATAGAGGAGCCTGAATGGCAACACAGACTAGGCCTATTAGTAAGATCAGTTCTTGTGTGGTGAATATACAGTTAATGGGGGTTTCCACAAGCATTGCATTCATCTGTGTGAATTAGGTTAGCATAGGAGGGTAAAAACTGTTTAATTAATTGTATCTCTGTTGATTTATCTATGCTGACATTTAGTCATTACAGCTGATTCTCCCCTCATCATATTCAAACCCTGACAGAATCACACATGCCGTCCCGCATAGCCTCACCTCTGTCAATCATCCTTATTGGACCTGGCTGAATCCTGCACTGCCATTTACATTTAAAAGGTCCCTGAAAACCGTGCTTTAGATGATTTATTGTTTTATCTTTTTCAAAGCGTCCACCGACTAGTCCAGATAAGCTTTACCTGAGAATGAAGTATTTAGTCCAAAGGCGGTGACAGTAGCAATTTACCACAGCTCCAGTGGAGGATTTCACTTGGGGGATAATTTGTAAGTTTTGGCATGCATGTTCCTACGGAAGCTTGTGAACAGTCAGCCATTAATTACGTCTGTCCGGGTTACTCCAAGCGATCATTTGCTTGCATTTCTCTGGAGATTTGCCGAATAAATCATAAGCTAAAAGAGGACACTGAAGCAAGAAGCTGTAGCATCCAGACATCAACCACAAGTGTGTTACACCGGCGTTAAGTCGATATTTGATGCAACTATTTCTGCCCGTGAAGTGTGCTGGTACACTACTTATGCAACCTGAGACTCGGGAACATCTTGATTTGGTGCCACGTTTTAATTTTCCAGAGTCAAAATAAATTTAGTGAAGAGGCTAAAAGCATCCGTACTAGATGTACATTGTTATGACATGAAAATCAAACCAACGATTAAAACATCCGCTGTGCGCTTGCTAAGGCTAAATTAAAATCTATTATCTTGCAACAACGAACTCACAGCAGGAGCTGAGGGATTAAGAGATATGTTCATAGACTGAGGCAGTTATTAGGAGATTATTGTGATATTACCTTTAACAACCACACAACACATCAGCTACGTGGCGCACAAAAGACTGAAACAGCCAAGGATCACAACGTCTCCGTCCTCTGATGTCTGTTTTGCGTTTTATATCTTGCATCAAATGAGAAACGCTGTCAAGTGAAGCTGGTTTCAAGCTCTCTGCTTTGTTGTTGCTGCTTTATCTGGGTTACAGTTAATTGCTCTGATAACTAATGAAATTATTAACTTCAGGCACACCACAGCCACTGCTGACCTTGATCGTACTCTCGGTATCTCTGAGTAGGGGAGACCTCTTCCTGTCTTCTGTGCAATCAGCGATAATTTTCACACAAACTTCAGAGTGAGTCAAAACAACAAAACAGACCTACTTAACCGATTCCCCTGGAGCACATGTCAACTTTATTTTCAACGGTGGAGATAATCATGTGAGTCGACTCCAAAGACCCTACAGAACTCAAAAAGTAGAACTTAAAAAATAATCTGCTTGGGAAATAAACAGTTCTGATGTTTGCTATCGTACAAAATGTACATTGCGCTGGGTGCGTTGCAAGACAGTGGTGCACCGTAGTATTGTGCAAATAGGGGGCTGTTTAGTTTGTCCAAAAGTAGCTAAAGCTGCAGTAGAAGCTGCCTTCTTCCTGCAGCTCTTTGCTCTCTGTTCTTAGCTTTGTAATGTTAGAGTAACCTTCCCAAGAAGCCCCAGTTATTCATTTCAATCATCCCTATTGAGATCGTGATACTGGAGCTGTTACATAGTGTCAGTTCTATCAGAGTAACTGCCCTGTTTTCTTTGAAGAAGAAGAGATAACAGCAGCAGTGGGAGCCAACAGGTTTAGACCCGAGGCCAGTGCTTGAGTTCTACTGCTACAGTTTGAGTGTCCTCAAAATCACCTCTTGTTTGTTCCAGAGACTAGCTGAGCCTTTTGAATTAAAGAGTGTAATGAATACAGATACTAAGGTGTGGCTCGGTAAGAGTGGGTCAGCGTGACCGGAGGCTGGATATCTGGCTACGCTTAAGTGAGCAGACAGGATGAGAGCCGCCTAGATGTCCAGGAGAGGAGCAGCAAGCTCACGATAAAACCCGAGGTCGATGCAATCGCAGAGTTCGCTCCATCTCTGAAGCGCTTCACCAATACTGACGCATGTTTCATTGGGTGTATTGTCAGACGCCCTCTTTGATAAGTCCATCTTCCCTTTTGGGTTGCTTTGCAGTGTGTGTGGATGTTGCCAAGGCTAGAATAGAAACTTGTCCAGAAAAATATTCTGCAATTTAAGACTTTCTAAGATACGCATTTGTAAGGCAATGGGAACTCCCTCTCTTGTAAAAAACCTGTGATTGGCCAAAGCCCCATCACGAACTAGATTTTCTAAAGCCTGAATGTGGAGCCAGGAGGAGGTGCAGGAGCATCGTTTCCTCTCAGAACAGTTGAATGCTGAAATACAATTAGGAAATGTTTGACCACTGACATCACGTGACTTTTAAACTGCATGGAGCAGCATCATTTGTATGAAGGTAGGTTATGGAACAGCACAACACTGAAGGGCTTCAAGTGAACTGTTTCCAAGTATAGAGCACACGTGAAAGGTGTTTTGATCACTTGGATCTTCATTAGCTTTCTTATTTCTGATCTGCTCCTTCCCTTAGTTACCTGGATAAAGGCGCTGAGTTGGCGCTGATTTCACATTACTGACACATCATCACCTAATGACTGCCTGCTTGTATTTGCACATTCAGTACACAGGCAGCACAGCGAGCATCGATTTGGAGCAGGTTTCCGTCCACCTGATGAATGCAACTCTCCCTCTCCTTAAGGTTCCACCACCTCCTGAGGGAGACACCTGGCTTTAGCTGCTAAATGCACCTCTATGTTTTCCCCCCTTATTGCAGACTCTGTTGGCTGAACAGTTGATTCTAAACCGGCCGTTTGTTTTCATGAAATAGTCGTCTTTTTTAGCACTGGTGAGACAACTGGGATTGAACCAAAACAACGAAGGTGAAGGCCATAAAACCAAAACAGTGAACTGAAATTAAATATTGTTAAAATGCTCTCGATAGAGGGGAAATGTAGGCAGACCTGTTCACATTAAACAGAATGATTTGCTCCACTGGTGATATAAAAATACTAACAATAGCAGCTTTGATGTCTGAAAAGAGCTGGATTTAAAAAAAAAAAAAAAGCTCAGGCTAAGTCTGGACAGTTCACTGAACATCTGTTTGTTGCAGTTTAATCTGCAAAGTGACTATCCATGTAAAGTGGTGGCCATTTTATCTAAATTCATCCCATATACCATTTTATTTTTATATCTGTTTTACCATCTATTACAGTGGTAAAAGTTTGCAGTCTATCAATAAAAGCTGCACTGAAATATGGGCCATCATAGAAAGACTGCTCCATTAAACTACAGGGTGTTCTTCAACCATTCCACCATCCCTGTCCTGTCTAGTGTTTATAGTTTAACTGCAGCAAGAGTGTCTTTGTGGTTTAACAGTGAGGGTTTACGCTCACCTTGACGGTGCTCTCTGCAGTGGTAAGAGACGCCTGTAGCTTGTGGGACTTCTCCCGGTTTTCCCGAGCTTCGTCCGTTACCCTGGCCAGCTCAGCCCTCAGTTTTCCGAGGGTTTTCTGGAGCGCCGCCTCCTGACTCTGAAACTCCCGCCGCAGCTCGGCCTCGGTGCGTTTCCATGCCAACAGGTTGTCGGCGGTCAGCTGCTGGGTTCGCTTCATGGCCTCCAGCTCGCGTTCATAGAAGGCCTGAGCCTGGGGACGAACGACAGATGTGAAACCGTCAGTCACCGTGGCTCAGCTGTGGACCTTTTATTCATGAAAACTGGATCTGAATTTTGAAAAGTTTAAAAACAGTTCTGCTAAAATATTTAACACAAGTATTGCTGTAAACAAATCAGCACATCACAGCCTTCACTCTCAGCAGTGTCAAGATTATAGTGGTAACAAATGACACTTTGTGGCTTTTTCAACCACTACTTATCCAAGAACACTGAGAAGAGCCTATTTGCTGATGACCTGGATTTATTCCAGGTGAGATACTGTGTGTCCACAACTGTAGGAGAGCATGTGCACACCTTTTAAATCTTTGGATTTTTTGTTATGTTATTACACATAGTAATAGCAGAAATTCCCAAATGTGATTCAACAAAAGCAGATAAAAGCTCACACCGAAATCTGAAACTGAACTTTTTTGGTTTCAGATTGGATTAGATTGGTTAGATTTGATCTGTAGATTCCTTGAGTTTCAAAGAAAATAATAACCATACGCCTCTTAATAAAACACACAAATACATACACCTATAATAAAGCTATCATCTCATCTGTCATCTGGTACAAGATGTACGCCACTGAAAGTGTACTATAATACAATTATACATCTGCCAACTACATAAATATACCAACAAAATATACCTGTTTAATCCACTGCATAAATGTAATTACAGCTTCATACTTCACCCTACAAGTTGTCAGGAAACATCAATCCCCGAAGTTGTTTGCAACGTGTGAAAGCACCACACGTCCTGGACAGTGTCACAGTGTTCTACCTTGCTCAGTTTGGCCTCGTACTCCTCCACCAGCCTCTTCTTGTCCTGTTTGAGCTCCTCCACCCGCTCCGTCAGAGAATCCACCTGTAACACAAAAACTCAACTTGTGAAGGAGAAATCAAACTTGTCAGAGTTAAGCTTTGATCTAAATAATCAACAAGCAATAGGATGTCAACCTAACATGTCTGTAGTGTACGCTGACACATTGATAACTTAGTAATCACTGCTGTCCCACTTTCTCTTGGTCCTGCCTGTAGTGGTTTAGTTTGTTGCCTTGGCTTTGAGTAGCTGCTCTACTTTTGCAGTAGTTTGTGTGTTACCTCGGCTTTATGGAGCTGCCCCAGTTTCTCCTGGTCTTTACTGTAGTTTGCGTTTTGGCTCTGGTGGCTGCGAAGGAGCTCCTGGATCTCTTGTCTGTGCTGACCCTTCAGCTCTTCCAGAGCAACCTTCTTCTCCTGCTCAAACTGGGCCTGGGCCTGGCTGAATGTACGCAGCTTCTCCTCAAAGGACCGTCGCATCTCCTCCACCTCCCTTGACATGGACACCACACGCTGTGTGTGCTGCCAGAGAAGACAGGAATGAGACACTGAGCTAACAGGGGGATTGATTTATGGGTTGTAGGCTTCTTACACAGCAGGTGACTTTTTAAAAGATCCAAGCCAGGTGGTGATGTATTGGCTTGAGGGATTCTGACCTTCTGGCTGCCAACCTGCATGCTCTAAATTAGCACTGAGAACCGGCAAACACATTAAACTGAAACCATCGGATCATTAAGCACTCTGAAGGTCATTGTCTAAATGTTTCAAGTATGCACAGTATTGATGTAGAATGTTATTATCAGGATGTTTCCTCAATCACTTCAGTACCTATTTATATTATTATTCAACACTGATCAGCTGCTGATAACAAAAAACACAGTATCATTAAATATGTGAAGCACATAATGAATATGTCTCATGGCTAGATTCACATAAACATTTTCATGCTTTTCAACTGATTTGGCTGCAGTCTGCAATGAGCCTTTCATTCACCGAGGCAGCCCATAATTACACAAACAGTGACTTTCACTACTAAGTGCAACTTGTTCCATCACACAAACTCAAAGCGCACAGAAGTGGCACACAAGCAAAGACCGGAGCAGATGAAAGCTGTGACTGACAGCTACTTCCGTTCAGGACTTTCTTTGATTCATCAAGGTCAGAAACGATCAGCGGTAACATCATCAGTTACTGCACTTTGATGACAACAAACACATAAATTTACTTGAGCCTCTGTGTGGCTGCATGTTCTTTCTCCGAGTGTCACTCAAAATCATGGGTCCTTCCAGCTGTTCATTCTTCTCTTTGTACCTTTGTATCACAGAGCTGCACACACTTCATGTATACAAAACTATAAATCCATGTGATCTATATATCTATCCATTCTTCAGCTATTGTTATTGATAAATAATAATACAGAGGCAGTTTTATGGTGTAAACTGCCTCTGTATTATTATTTATCAATAACAATAGTACATATATATACACATAGAATACACCCCTGTCAGTATGACTTCAAATCTCATGAGGTGGAAACATGCTAAAGTATTGTTTTTATTGTTAACAACGTTAAAATACAATATACACACATTTTGAGTAGTGTGCTGTTACACAACTTTAGTATTTACATTTAGACACTTTCCTTGGAAATTCTATAGTAAACAACATCATATACAAAGAACTGGTGCAGAAACTAATTTATATTCAGTCCCTTCATGTTTCCTGGGCGGATGGGACAGCTATCGGATATCGAAGTGTGAGTCCATTGTTTGCATTGACATGCAGTCCAGGCACATGCTGAATGCATTCGTAATCTTTACTCGGCCCAGCTATAACTACATCAAGTGATCTGTGAAAAAGGCCACAGCGTATGTCCCTCTGTTTAACTGCAGTGACAGAAACAGAGAGCTGCTGGGATGTGAACACCTAAGATCATCTGGAAGACACACTGAGCAGTTACAGCATTAAGCTAAAACCTGGTGAGTGCAAGCACTGACAGATCTGTTAGTGCTGCTTCATAATTAGTCGTTAACTAGCTACTATAACCAGAAGTTCACAGTAGTTTGGCAATGAAACTGAGCTTTGCTGTCCTCGGTTCAGCCTCTCCTCTGTCCTCCCACCCTACTCTTCACCTAATTCATCCAATCAGTGCTTTCCATTTCCTTCTATTAGGTCTAAACTCATTTAAAAACAATCCTCTTCTTCATTCTCCCTTTAGCTCGCCCTGCAGGCACCTATCACCACCCAAGCTCCCCCTTCTAGAGGACTCAGGCCTCCTTCCTGGGTCTGGCTCAGACACCCTCCTGCAGAGTTCTCTGCCAGGATCTGCTTTAGCTTCAGTCAGAGCGCCCATGGAGTCTGAGCCTGCACCAAACGTTCAATAAACTGTGTCATCTCATATTCATGCGCTGAAGTCTCTTCTGGTATGCCTGCTGTAACTACACTGCTAGAGTGCGTGAGACATTTCTTTTATAAACCCAGCGTTTTCTTGTGGTGTTAATTATTAGTTACCAGATAGCTACCGAAACACCTATAGCTGCATTACCACCATCATCGGAGATAAGACTAACTTGCACCTGGCAGGACAACGATTGATGGGAACTTTATTCATGATCCAGCCAATAAAGAAGCATACATGTAGCTTCTATTGCACCTGGAGAAGATCTGAAAGAGCCCTGATAACTACAACACAACAAAGTGAAGGAGGTGATGCTGACAAAGAGCCTCTCCAGCCTCACAGCAGGACAGAGAGACAACATAACACTGATTACCTGCAGCTGAGAGCTCAGGGTCCAGCTGCCTCTTACCCACACACGCACTCAGACATCACTTCATTCTTCCGTCTACCTGAGCCTCGGTGCAGAGCTGCATGTCCTCCACTCTCTGACGGTAGCTCTCGAACTCGGCCAGCGCCTGCCTCTTCATCCTCTCGTGGAGCTCCATGGACTCCTCCAGAGACTGGATCCGCCTCTTCAGGTCCATCTCATCGCTGATCTTACTCTTGTACTGGGACACATGTGAAAGCTTCGGTCAGGCACATGAGCTCCGCCACATTTGTTGTTTTCACAGTTGGAAGTGGGGAAATGCTGCCATGTTAAAACTGCCTTTTGTCACAGTGCTAAGAAATCCTTCAAATTCTGCAAAACTTCATCTATGGATATTACACTCACAGTCAAATTAGGAGGACTGAAAGTATATAAAACACAGCTGTCTCCTTAGTAACAGTAAACAAACATAGATTTTAGCTTTAATTAAAATTGTGTTTTTGAATAGATTGGCTGATTTGCACACACTTTTAAATTGGCCTTGATTTTCCTCATTATGTTAAACAAATTAAAGTGAAAATTAAGAGATTAAATAAATGCATTTACCTCAGTTAAATTAATTATATTGCCTTCAAACCACACCACTAAACACTGCCTCCAGAGAGACACCGTAGAGAGCTATGGCGTGAAAGCGTCATAGCTGATCAGGAGCTGTCACATTGCTCACAGAGAAGCAAGCCCTTTTCATTAGGAGTGATGACATACAGACTTAAATAATTAATATTCAGCTGATTAAATATTGAGGAGTTCATTTTGAAAGCGGTCTGAGCTCCACAGTGGATCAGCTGCCATGTGAGAGTGCGTAGCTCCAGATTTAGTTTAGCTATAGATGACTGTAAGATGTACAGTGATACAGTCTCTTCATGACTGAATGACCTCAATATGACTCTTGACCGCTGTGAGTCTTCTAACATACAGACCTTTACAGCTGTTCAAACCCATAAATCAATAGTCCAAAAAGAATCAAAGCCTACTTATACCGATGCAAATAAGAGCAAAGCTTCTCTCCACTACTTCATGAATTTAACCAGTAAAGTCTATTTGTAACTCATGAGTTGTCAATCATCCCAGAAGTCCTGACATGTATTTACTCATTCCTTCGAGGAAGCAGAGATTGATTACCTCACTTATTTAAACTACAGCCTTAAAGCTGTTGCCTCTCTTTCCTTGACATATCTACATCTCTCAAAATGTTAAGAACCTAAACAGTGATGATATCTTTCCCTGTGTGCTTCTAGCATTTAAAATGTCCTCTATATCCCAACGCAGGATCATTTTTCACCAACATCAGACAGATTTTGCCAATATAGCACTGCTAATAAATAAAAAAGTATAAATATGGTAGTACAGTATAAACCTGTAGTATCTTCTCTCTGGTCTCAGACAGAATCTGCTGCACCTCCTCTTCATGCGCCTCCTTCAGAGTGGCGATGGCTGCCTCATGTTCATCATTTTTTGTGTTCAGTGCATAGATAACCTGCAACACAGAGAAAGAAACACATTAGCTCTTATACAGCAGACAGCAGGAGTACAGCCCAGTGCAATTTTACTTAACAGCGGTAATCAAGAGGTACAGCATCAGCCATGGCACCACTAATCAGTGCTGGAGTGGGAGTCTTAACATGACACCAAGGAGAAGCGGTTTAGTTCAGACAGTGTCGTGGACATTGCTCAAGTCAACCTTGATAGATGGCATCCAAGAACAACACCCTTGCTTCCTGTTTGGTACAAAACTGCAAGATTAAACTTCATTAAAGAACATGAAAAGAAGGCTGATAGATATTGGGAGCCCAATCTTTGGTCAAGTGAGACCAGGACACACGTTTGGCTAACATGGAGTCCAGCATGTTGGGCATGAACCTGGTCAGAACTACCACAGTGAATGCATAGTCCTGACAGTGAAGCACAGACGCGGGAGTGTGATGATACGGGGAAGCATGGCAGCAAAAGGTGTTGGAGAGATGACATTTATAGATGGCACCATGGATTCTTGGGGATATACCAAAACACTGTCTGCCAAGTTGACTCGTCATCTGCAGAGTCTTGGCAAGTGAATCCAGTAGAACAGCTTCGGGGTATTTTGAAGGGGAGGAAAGAGCAACACAAAGCCTCGAGCAAAGACCAGCTGAAAGAAATTGTCTCTCAAGAATGACAGAAACAGAAACGTGTCATCCATACTAAGGAGGTTAGAGTCTGTCGTTAAAGATAACAGTAGACACGTAAAGAACTCACAAAATAAAAGATTAGAATTTCAGTAATCAAAGGCATACTGACTTTTATTGCAATGGGTTCCCACTGTATTTCTAATATACTCTAAACTAGTTACTGTTGAACTGTCAGGTCATACAATCATTTGAAATTTCAGTGATATTGCAGTGCTGTGCTCACTTCTGTTGTATGCTACACATGATCATAATGAGGACCAATACTGGTGGGAGACTTAATACACCGGTCATAGCTTGGGTTAAACCAACGCGTTGCTGCTGTGTGGGATATATTTTGTTGAAAAATTAATGTGGGTACTAGCAGCAGAATGTGATAGCACGAGGACAGAGTGAGGAAACATGAGGGTAGAATAACAAAACTGTAAGATGAAAGGAAGGGCGATACTGATGTTTTTAGAATGAAGCTTCCAATGCTCAGTACCTTTCAAATTTATTCTTTAGTGGATTGGAAAGCTTCTCATACAGCATTTATACTATCAGGTCCATGAATTCTTTATATGCAGAGTAGCTAGTACTGCATGAGGATGTGGAATATGCTATACAACATCGAAAAATCACTGCTAATCGATTTAAAGAAATACTTTAACATTTTAAGAAATCTGTTTTTTTTTCCATCTTTTGCTGAGAGCTAAAAGAGAAGATCAGTATCACTCCCCTGAATGTCTGTTAAATTTGAAGCTGCAGTCAGTAGCCACAACTGCAGCTGAGCATAAAGAGCAGAAACAACTAACCTGGCTGTGTCTAAAGGTAACTAAATGTGCCTGCAGCCCCGCTATAAACAAGTCTCGAAAAGAAAGCAAATTAATGCTGAACAACTCCTTTGACAAAAAGATTCATTTGTGCAAGCGAAATACAGAGATCAAGCGCAGATGTAGGGATTAAGCATGCCTTTGCATAATGTCTGTAATGCTACTGCATCGCAAATGAGCAGAAATAGCAAGTAAATGAGCTGTGGTACTGTATATGGCTGGTGTGCAGCTACATACAGTACGGCTGTAGAAAACCTCCCCATCCATGGCTTGATGTTTCTAGTATTAGCTCTGGAGCAGGAGAGATGCCCCACAGTCATAAATTAGAAATTGGTTGATGCTGTGTATTGCTAGGGGATAAAAATAACACAAGCAAACTGTTGTGCATGAGATTGACCTTTAAATCCGTCCCAAAAATACATGCAGCCATCCAGAGAGCCATAATCTGACAGCGCAGTGATCCCCTGCTCACAGGCAGGGAGGGACGACCGAAATGGGTCTCTACATTTCCACATGAAAAACCACGAGACACTCTTCCCCTTGCTTCTCTCCCGGCCGTGAGAAACAAAGCTATGCGTTTCCTCTTTGAAAATCCGAGTCAATAATTCAGCACATTGAACTGCGCAAGGGTGCTAAAGAGCCTTTGTTTACTTTGGACCAAAGTCCATCAGCTGAATTAGAAAAGGGAGAGCAGAAAAAAAGAAGGGAGAAAAAGGAGGGCAAAAGCTCTCTTTGAAACAGTGACATCCACTTTATTTTATTTTATTTTTTTGCTTGCCACTGACTTCCTGAGAGATGAAAGCTTGTAGTTTGACAAGTGGTGCTGTTTTTCAAATTCCTATTTGTTTATTCCCCACACGACCACTCTGTTTCTGCTGACAGCCACAGACCTTTACTCAATGAGAGGAATAAGTCACACTGTAATCGAGTGGTGCTCAGCCAGGGGAGGAACCTGTGAATGCAAATACGACAATTATCCTTCCTTTTGTATATTTTCATCTGTTTCACACCTTCTATTTGGCCAGTATATCAACATTATCACTCACTTTTAACCCATTTCTTTGTTAAACAAGGCCTGGCCATTAGCTGTTGGCTTTACTATTGGTTGCTACGCCTCTGTTTTTCATTAAAAACTGTTTACCGTCTTAACAGGATTAGGAGCCAACAGCTATATTAATGACTCTGTCAGACTGTACTTCGCTTGTTGTTTGTTTGAAAGGTTTTACACGGGTTGGCGCCACGTTATTAAGCAGAACTCTTGCGTCATTATACCCCAGTTATAGCCCTGAGATCAGCCAACCGGACGCTCTTGGATGCTCTGAGATCCAGGCACAGAAGCTGAGGCGGCCGAGCCTTCGGTGGCTGCTTCTAATCCCTGGAACAGTTTACCTTCTCATGTAAGAACCTCAGAAACCTTTAAGCCGCTGCTGAGGACCCGGCCCTTCTCGTCGGCAGTCGACTCAAGTGGTGCTTGACACACTGACTTTATTTTTTATCGTGCTGTGAAGTTTTATTATTATTGACTGTCTTTTAATTTACACTTGTGTTTCAGTCATTGTGGGTCATTGTGTTAAATTACCTGCTATTTTAGTCCAACAACACTTTGGTTCACCCCCTTGCTGTTTTTAAATGTGCTTTTTAAAGCTGCAAGTCTTGAGGTAACTGTAGTTTATCTTAGCCTAACATGTATTTTCACTTCTCTAGATAAAGAATTTGCTAATCTTTATCTTTGATCACCATGTTAATCTGAGAAAAGGCTTATTTACAGTGTCTGAACTGAAGTATGTTGTACTGTTTTGCAGGTATTTGATCGCAAACCAACCATTCAACAAATTGAAACTCTGACTTGATAATTTTGGTAAAATGTACCCCTACCAGCAACAACAATAAAACCACTGACAGGCTGAGTGAGTAACATTGATCATCTTGTTACAATGCTAGTGTTCTGTAGGGAAACCTTGGACCCTGTCAGTCATGTGGCTGTTACTCTGACACTTACTACTATGAATGCTAATTATCTATCAATAATGAATTAATCAATAAAACAAATGTGTAGACATTTTTTCGTATGCCATATTTAACCACAGACACTAAATATTCTCCGGTAAAGTGGCTCTGCTACATTAGCCACTCAATTACAGGAACACTGTCACAGTGAACTAGAACTAGTCATCAGTTTGTAAGGTCGTAGTGGGAGCCATTAACTGCCACAGACGTCTGTCATGGTGCCCGTTGCTGGCTAAATCCACAACTGCCTCCTCAGCTCACTGCAGTATTAAAAACCAACAACGTGCAACTGTCTTTGATCTTACTAAATACTAATAAGCTCCCGCTGGTGGTGCAACCAGGTATTACAGTTACCCTACAATGCATTTCTAGAATAACGTTCTAATCTGGGGCCGCTGTATAGCTTGCTGAGTTAAGGCGTTACCATGTGGGCACAGGTCGCCAGCAGCGGTCGTGAGTTCGAGTCCGGCTCGTGACCCTTTGCTGCATGTCTCCTCTCTCCTCTATACCTCCTTTCACCCTGTCTCTCTCCCTCTATCAATAAACTGGAAAAAAACTCCCCAAAAAATAAAGTTCTAATCTGTTAAATTATTAATGGCAATGAATCAATCAAATTCATCATTACCATTTCCTCTTACAACCAAGCAGACCAAGCATAACCACCATCAGCAGCCTCCCCGAGCCAGAACATGCACCACGCCACACAACAAAAACTGCTTGAGGTTCAAAGGGGTCAAGGTACTGATCCGATCGAGTGCCGGCAGGACAAACCCAACACATGGAGGTCACACACCAAATTATTTTGGGGCACGTGGGAGAACTACATGGGATTAGGGTGGTGGTTTTAATGTTCTGGTGGATGGATCAGTGTCACTAATTACATTTAATTATCTCCAAAGTGATTACAAGACGTAAATGTCAGCATCCAACTTAATCACAATCCATCCAGACATTTCAACATACACAACTGAACACCTCACAATGGGAAAGCCAGAGGATCACAAAGTCATAAGGATCCATTCACGACTGTCTGTCCAAAATTTTATGGAACTCTAGTTGTTGAAAAATGCAGGTATTTCAGTCAGACTGACATCCCCAGTGCCACGGGGCCAGCACTGCAAATAATTCACATATTGATATATATTGATAACTACAAGGGCACTCAGGAAGCACAGTCCTCTGCCAAGGCCAAGCCCCTGTCTTGCAGCTTCAAAGAAAGCGATCCAGATCGGCACTAAAATTTAATGGGTACTTCTTCTTCCTGTAATCCACCTCTCCACCAGGTTCATGATAGGTCCTGGAAGTTTTTGCATAATCATTCTGACAAACAGACTGACAAACGGCAAAGGAAATATACCTCTGCTCCGGCAGAAAGATAAGGTTAGAATATAAACCTCTCAAGTCAAGTCAAATAAAGGTTATTTATATGGGCAAAAATCAGAAGTTTCCTCCAGAGGGCTTTGCAATCTGTACTTTAATTTGGACCTCTCATATTCAGTCTTTTTCACTGCTTCTCTGTGTTCACAAATGAGCAATGAGCCATCCAAGATCACAGACGAACTGCAAAGAGCCAAATAAAGCTGAGAAAATTTGGTTTGCACCAACATAAAACATCTTCCCCTCAACACGTCTAAATTATTCAGCCAGCTCGGTCTCTCATCGGCTTAGGAAGTGAATGAAGCAGACACAACAGTTAGTGGAGCTAAAATCTCCGTCGCATCCTGAGAGTCATCAGGACACTTCTGCAGATGAAATGCACTAATCATAATGCCGTTGTGTCTGCTGTAACACACACGAAAGAAGAGGCACATTATTGGAGTAAACACACACACACACTGTCAGAATCCTCATGAACCAATGAACCCACGTCCAAACTCATCAGTGTAATTTGCCAGACAAATGGTCAGAGACAGAGATGAAGCGGAAGAAGTAATTGTGTGTGAATGTATGTCGGCATGTGTGTTTGTATCCATTACACTGGAGGACAATGACAATGACTGAGAGATAAAGGCTGTAAATATTGCCATCACTATCAGCAACAGATACAGAATACTGTCAGTAATGTGCCAACGGCTGACGTTCTTTAAGAGTTATTGCAGATAAGAGACAATATTTACACTGCTAGTAATTAATGTTTAATGCTACGGGAAAAATTCTGGTTACCTTAAGTATCACATCATATGTTCAAGGTTAGCTAAGGACCCACGTGTGGCTCTGTGAGTACTATACTACACACAATTTGGGGACTTTGTTAGCCTTAACTGATCCTCTCAGGCCGTGTTTTCCCCCAGAACGGGCTCTTGTTAAGGCGGTACACAGCCTTAAATAAAGCCCTGCCCTAAGGTGGAATTATGATTCTCTGTCAAGGCATTGCGTGGTTACCAAAGAGGCAAACACAGAGTTCAGGTTTAACCCATTGTCTGCAGTGTTATACAGGCACAATTACTCTGTACATGAAGTAGCTGAATTTGCACTGCCTGCTTCACTTTGTGATAGACAACCACAGCAAGAAGGGGCTTTACTAGATCATAAAACAGAAGTTTGTACGGAATTTTATTATTATTTACACTTCAAAAATTAAAAAAAAAACCCACACACAAAGCAAAGCTGACAAACTGCAGCTCTTGCTTTTTAACAAGCTCTTGCTTGCTCTTTCTGCAGCTCACGTAGGTCTGATATGTAGTTACCTTCTTATAAAGGTGCTTCCTGCAGTGTTTTCTACTGCAGTGGAAAGCCAACTATTGTTTGCATTATCTAGAGTCACAAAATATCTGACTTACTGACGGCTACTTTAAGCTTCATCATCTTTATTTTTTGTCTGGTGTGACTGGAAGCAAAGTTGGTAAGGGTTCTGCAACCAAAGCAAACAGTAAAATTGTGGGCCTTTACGCAAAACAATGAGCTGAGGGAAACCGCAGAGCCGGGTGCTAATTATCTCTGGGTCCATCACGATTAATCTTACATTGATCCATTGTTCATAAAATGATACGCTGGCGCAGCTTTTAAAGTGTGTTTCGTGATTTTTCACAGTGGTTAGCAGCGTTGCCTCACAGCAAGAAGGTTCTGTGTGGAGTTTGCATGTTCTCTCATGCATGGTAGGTGATCTGATTGTTCTAAATTGGCCCGAGGTGTGAGTGTGAGTGTGCATGGTTTGTCTCTTTGTGTTAGTCCCGGCTACCACCTCTCGCCTCATGTCAGCCGCGACAGGCTCCGGATAAAGCGTGTACAGCTGATGAATGGACGGCCGGACGTCAGCCTAAAAAAAACGAGGCTCCTTTTTCTTTCTGAAGTGTGAATGTGTGATAAAGACAGAAAGAAAAAGCGCGCGCTCCCGGTCGCGGCGATCTTTTCTCATCTCCTCGGGTCGATCGGTTCACGTCCTCGCAGGAGTTTGCTTAAATGACGGCGGCACCAGGCGGATCGATGAGGTGACAGCAAAGTGCTGCAAATTTTGTCTGTCAGCTCGGGAGAAAGTCACAGCTGAGGAACTCACAAAGACTTCCACCAGGCGTGCCACAGCTGAGTTCCCGCTAGCTGCTCGATGAAATATGACTCCGCTGTCAAACACTGTAAAAGCCAAGAAAATGTGACTTTCTTAAAGGAACTTGCTTCTGCTCACTTTGACTTTTTCACCTCTCTCTTTGCCTTGCCGCTCCCTGTACAAAAACCCACGACGTAACCTTCATACAAATGTTGAAGAGGTGTGTTTTTTTTTCCCTCTTGTACTCTGAGCTGTTTGGATACAGCACTTGTTAGCGAGGAAGAGTGTCAAATTGTGATTATTCTGCGTGCTTCTGCCGACATCTTCTTGTCAAAACAAGCTTCAGAAAACGGGCTGAATAAACAAACTGTAACTGATGTCAAAATACACCAAACGAATGTTAATGCCTGCGAATATATTAGCAAACACAGACAGCTACATTAGCTGCACAGGAAGAGAAGTCAAACTGGGAAATAAAACTAACCTGAATCAGCCTTTCAAATTCTTCACAACCTTTTTATCTTTGTCGATGATGTTTCAACCTGCTTTCAAATAAAAATCAAAATAAATGACACGTGAATTTTGGTAATAACTTGAAATGTTCCGACTGCTGCGCTGACACTGTTAAAGAATATCACGCTTTAAGGGCTCAATTGCTACTTAATGAGACGGATATCTGCAGTGCAAAAATACAAAAACAATCAGCTCCTCAATTTACCCAAATAAAGGAATTCATAAATTTCGCATCTGAGAATATACAAAATCTCATTTGCACAATAGCGGCGTGAGATAGTCTGACAGGAGGAGGCAAGCCTTAACTTTTTAATTAGGTAATAAAAGACAAGATCCTGCGGTGATCAAAGCTAACCATGCTGTTTCATCCGTGCTTCTCCGCCGCTCTCAAATCTCAAAGTTTGTCGCTCTAAATTGCTCATGAGAGCTATTCTTAGGTTATTTTGGTGTTGTTTCTTTTGCTTTTTTTTTCCACTGTCAACATTGGGTTGTGTCCCTATGCGATGACCCCGAAGATGGAGGAATAAAATGGTTTTGCAACACCCTGATCTGTGGTTTCGTATCCTGCTGGCTTGTTGCTATATTTCCAATGCCAGGAGGAAATGACAGATTCATACAGTAGCTTGGGGTACATTTACAGTGCACTTGCAGGCTGTGATTCACACATTTTGGACCTTATTTATATTTAAGTCTCACTATTTCTGTGCTGGATAAGGAATGAGAAGCCGAGGCTACCAGAGGACATAACAGCAAAACAGATTTTTGACTTTTAATACCCACTAGCGCCTCATGCACCGAGAGACTTTTATAGCAACTGGATGCCGAATGAAATCCACAGTATGAGCGGATTTTCAACATTCAGCTATTTTGTTTTTCTGGGAAGTATTATGAACACTACTGAGAAAGTAAAAAAGGTAAAATCCATCCGGCTTTTGCTGAAGGTCAAACTCAGTGAAACAGGGTTTGATTAGACCAATATGCTGCTGAAGCGTTTGAACTGGCAGGATGAAAGCTGCCGAAATGAAGTCCAATAATCAAAGCTGTTTGTTCCCATGTGCAACAGAAGTATGAAAATCCACCTACAGACCAAACAAACAGACTTTAGAACTATTTGCGCCCAAAGCTGAAGGCGTAAATCACGGCAGGTTCCAAATGTTGTTCCTCTGACTGATGTATTTAGCATTATAAAGGCTCAGAGAGATACAGTAGATAATAGGGATGTATAATACTGGATTTTTACTGAGATGGAAATATTTTGGCTGATTGCTGATATGCACACATTTCTCCCACCTAACTGCAGAGAACATCAGGTCTCTCCTGTAGTCAAAATGACGTTTTATTATTACTGTGATGGCCCACTGGCAGGTGCAGAAACACCCAGTTCTGATATTATCATCCTATTTAATGGGTTGTTATCACTGCCCATCATTCCCATACATACAGGCCAGTAGGGTCCTTCTCCACCTTCTAGGATTCTCAGTAGGTGCGTTATCTTCTCATCTAATGGCGGTTTACTGTAGGCGTGATTATGCATTTACAAAGAGAAACAAAAGCCCGCATTTGAAGGCTGGAATGAGAAACAGATGAGGTGTGTGTCTGCAAACTTTCAGGCAGGAGACTTGAGTTTGAGTTCTCATTTGCCCCTTTTCCACCAAGAAGAACCAGGTGCTAGTCCAGCGCTGGTGGTGGTGCTTAGTGGGTTCAAATTTGGTTCCTCCTAAGAAACTGTTTCCTTTCCCATTGGCAAGGAGCCGAGTTGCGTCACTAAAAAGACTACACTTGCATCAATTACATAGCAGATAATCAAACACAATAAGTTGATGATAATATCTATGTTTATCTTCATAGATGGTCTTGTGGAGGTTGCCTGTTGCCTGGGCACATCCGCGATTGCACTACTGGTGGGACACAATTGTACCGGATTTCAGTGAACAACAGTGTGTGCAAAACTTCCGGGAGTCATTCCAATACATCTGCTATCGGACCAAGGACGTCCTGGAGAAAAAGGACACAAATTACCACTTGTGTGTCCCTTTCCACCGTTGATCGTTGGTCATGCCAAACCCGTGCCCAGCCCCTGACGTACTCGCTGCTTAGCTCTGGCCCAGCAAAGAGTTGGTGCTTGCCAATCACCAGTTTTTAGCAACTGGAGTTGGTGCTTAGGTGGTGGAAACACAAAGAACTGGTGCTGAGTCAGGTTCTGGCTCTAAACTAGCACTGGAACCAGCTCGGTGGAAAAGGAGTAACTGTATTTATTTTTTTGACTTAAGTCTCAATTTGACTTAACTGTACCTCACTGTATAAGTTTCGCCACCAAAACTACTTGGTTAGATTTAGAAAAGGACCATGGTTTTGGTTCAAATATGCCTACCACATGCTGCAAAGCTCCATTTTGTAAATTTCCAGGGAGATGACTCCACTGTAGATTTTAAATGCAGTTTTTCACATGGTTGCAAAAGCTTACTGATGTTATCACGGTGATTTTTTTTTGTTCATCAATGATCAAAATGAATACTGAGCCCAGTACAAGGTAGAGGTGGTGGACCTTGTAGGAAAATACTGTATGTGCAATGATAACAGGTCATTAAATAGGCTGATGATGTCCCAAACAGGTGGAAGCCAAAAAAAACAATACTTTTTAAACGTACACATTCGCTGGGCAAATAAGAAAACTCCTTTAACTTTAAAGCAAAGCATGCCACATTGATTTTATGTAACATTTTCAAACTTTAGGCTGACAGGTCTGATCTGCACGTCATTGTCAATCATTTTGTGCTGCTTTTATCAGCCCAACACCGATGCTGATGCCAACATCACATGCATCCCAAGTACATAAAAGATGCAGAGATGCTGCTTCTCTTAGAAGTTTTTAAAACATCTAATGACTGCTAACAAAAACTGCCAGCTATCTCCTCTTATTTCACTTTCACAGGCCTGAACACTCACATACCCATACGCACACACCTTACTCATCTCTCAAGTCAAGCACCTCCGTCGTCTGATGAGACTTTGATGATAATGACGATGTCTAATGACCACCATTTCACCACCTTAATGCCAGCCAGCAGTCATTTTCCGCCGTGTGGCTCCGGAGCTTTGTCTTATGACTGCAGTGGGTGTGGGAACATAAAGGGGAGACTGCAGCGTGACTGAGAACGTACTGCTAACTACAGAGCTGGGATTGTGTGTATTAAAAAGAAATTCTCGTTAGCGGTTTTCATAAATTTAATTAAATCGCTTTGTTCAGAGAAAAGTTTGACACTTTGGAAAATGCTGATATGTCAGAGGGAACTTACTGCTACAGCTTGCAGCTAGTTAGCTTAGCTTAGCATAAAGGGTGGAAGCAGGGGAAAGACAGACTTATGTCTCTACACTTGGACTATTTTTGGTGGTTTAAGCTGCAGAGAGTTAGTAGTAGAACTCACCCACGAAACACTAAATTAATGTTTTAACGCTTCTGTTTTTAATGAATGAAACAGAAGAACATTTTACACGGGAATTAGAGAGATTTAGAGGTGCAAGCAGAAGAGCTGCAACAATTAATCCCCTAATCAATTAGATGTCAACTATTAGATTAATCACCAACTACTTTGATAATAAATAAAAAAGTAACTTCCAGCATCTCAAACATGAATAATTTCTGGTTTTCTTTCCTCCTCTGCGACCATAAACTGAATATCTTTAGATCGTGTGCATCATTTTGGGCTCTGACTGACATTCCTCTTAATTTTGCGGTCCAAACAACAAATCGATTAATCACGAAAATAATAAACAGACTAAACGTCAATGAAAATGATTGTTAGTTGCAGTCTTTGTGCTAAGCTAAGCTAAGTAGCTGCCCACTGCACTGTTATATTTTACAGACAGACATGCATGAAATATCAATCTTCTCCATTAGACAGCAAATTAGAGCACTTCCCAAAATACCAAACTATTTCTTAAACATCATCTTCTGTGCAACAAATGTAAGAAAGTGTAAAATCTATGCTTAAAGTGTCTAGAAACAGCACATTCAGTTATACATTTATACAGACAACAACTTTGAAATCCGAAGAGGATGATTTCAAAAATGCATTTTGGTTGCACTGTATTGATTTCTGCACACTTGGGGATAAAATCGTTCGCTGTGTAGAAGAGGGTCAATGGCGGGGATCCAGCATTTAATTGCTCTAACAACCACTGTTGATGTGTCATTTCACAGGCCGAACCCTTTCAGAGAGGAGGCTGTTGCAGAGGGTGGTCAGTTTAGTGGAAAACTGGTTTGGCAAGCAATTAACGTCATCATTACTGCTGCATGCCAGACTATTGTTTCGTTGATGGGAAGACAGTCTTGCTCTCTCTCCCTTTCTCCTCCGTCCATTCTCTCCATCTATGAGCTTTAAACCTTAATTTATTCTTGACCACACGATCAATTTACGTGACAAAATCTTTTTCAGTCACAACTGGAAAATGGCCATTCCCTCGAAACCATAAACCACTGATTAAAAATGGTTAATTAACCAAGAACCAATTACATTGTTGTCAATCAGAAGTGAAAGGCAAATTAAAAAGGTCTGTCCTGATGGTGACGTAATGTCTGATTATGGTTCTGAATCCTTCTTGGCTGAACAGTGTGATGAGACGTGAGCGCACAAGCCTCCTGAGCTACACTGAGGTACATTACTAGGTAATTATCATTATCTCCTCACGCTCATTATAATTTAATCATGGTCAAATTAGAAATTTAATTTCTAATTTTGAATATGAGCCTGCGGTTGTATCCCACATTGGTGGCATTAGTCTTATTCCATCGATGTCCTCAAGACTTCTATAGATGTATTTCACATCCATGTCAGAAAGTATACGGGGTCATCATAGTCGACATGATGCCTAGAACCAATACTTATCCAATTAAGTAATTGCTAATTGTTAATTTGGAGTTAGAGGAGCATTGTGTTAAAACAATTATGATAAATTATTATTACTCCAGAGGGATTAGTTCAGCGTTATTGTCAGAAAAAGGTGATAAATGTCCTCACGATTCCCCAGAGCGTAAAGTGACACTGTGTTCTGTTTGACCAGCACACCAGGCTAACTCTTGACATCTTTCTACCACATAAGACACAGAAAACCAACAAATGTTCACATTTCCAAAAGCTGGATCTACAGATGTTTAACATTTTGTCTTAACCAAGCGGCTTCAATTGGTTTTTCGCTACTGTGGTCTCATTTTTCATGGCCATGTAGTAAGTCCTGCACCCGTATGGAAACAGGACAACCACGGCTAGCAGTAGAGAGAACTCAAATGTGTCCTCTGTGCAGCGGGAAAAAGCTAAAGTGACATAAATCATTAAAAAAAAGAAGAAAAAATGAAAGATAATTGATTATTCATTTCACAAAAATAGAGATAAATGCAACATTTTTCCAAGTGCCCACATGTGTTAGCATCACTGGAATAAAGTAGTGACTCTACATACTAAAGATATTTCACTGCTGATGATTTTACAGCCTCTACAAACTGGACGTTGTTCACACTACTTTGCACATCAACTCTAGAAAGGTGTTTCACCACGCTGAATGTATCTTCCAACAACTTGCTGCTGTAGGGTTGATGTTCAGAAGGTTACTTAATTAAGACCAGCACACACTACAGGATAATCGGGCCGATTTTTGTCCCGATCTCCTCCTTACGATCAAAGCCAGCAAAGGCCCGATTGTCGGATGTTTGCAAACGACATCATGTCTGATCTTCCTGTGGTGTGTTAAGAGTGATTTTGTCAGTTCCGATCCGCTCGGAAGGTCTCAGAAGGAGAGATCGTAGATAATGAACATGTTTAATATTTGCGACTAGAAATCCTGTAGTGTGTGTGGGTTTCCTCCGAGAGGAGCCGAGCACGCTCAGTGTGTGATGTCACGTGTACCAGATTTAAGCCAATCAAATCGCGAGCTGACTCAGCTGACTGACGGAAGAGGAAGTAAAAACAAACAAGTAGAGTTACAGTTGCTAGAAATTTAATCAGATTAATCATGATGACGGATTAATCTGCACTAACGCGTCAATTTTGACAGCCCTAATAAATCTCTGTCCCTCGGCTCAGAGATCTGGATGGTCTGATGGAAAAACAGCTTCAATTCTAGTAACGCACCACATTTTTGGCAACAACGGTAACGACGTTATAATGATGGGAAGAGTAATCAATTAGATTGCTCGTTACTGAAAAAAGGAACGCCATTACTAACGTCGTTATTTATAGCGCCGTTATTCCTATCATGTTTGTTTACACTGAAGTCACGTTTGACTACGCAAGATTTGGAATATTGAGAGTGAAGAACCTGATAGTCTGCTGAAGGATCGGTTTAGAATCTTATAGTGTGGTGAGCTCTGTAGTGAACACCACACACTATAAGATCAGAAGAGAGAAATCTTGTGCGATCTGTCTTTTGTTATGTTCAAGTGTGTGGTCTCTAAATCTGTGAAGGTTTGAAAAATCCCGTAGTGTGTGCCAGCCTTTAGTATACTCAATTGTATATTACATATATTAATCATCAACTCATTCTTTTAGTTGTAACTGTGCGTTCTCTTTCTGCCTGACAGTTGTGGTTTATTGATGCAGCTTTCACAGATCTCTCTAAGACCAAAGGCTTAGAACAACACATGAATTTGACAGTATGAGGACCTGATATAGGCTTTTTATTTTAAAAAAAGGCAACAGGATGCACTTTCACTGCTTACTTTACTGTATATGCTGTAAATGATGGTCTATATTTTTGGCAAAGTCTTTTATAGAGTATTATTCCAATAAAATACAAGGGCCAGATTCCAGAGTAGTGTGCACTTAACCAAATGCAGGAATACTTTTTTTATATTAATATTATTTGCAATAAATGTGATTGAACATTTCCTTTCTCACAGAGATCAAAACCAGCTATTTGCTGATTAAAACCAATATTGATATCCGCTTCCTTTCCGGCTCCACCTCACCTCTGCATCACCGTTTCAGCTCCCCCCCTCCCACCCCCATCTCAAAGTTTCATACTTGGAAATAAAGAAAAATGCACACGGAGGCAGCGTGCCATCTCATTTCCACTGCCTCAATATTATGCGTTTACTGGGAGAGAATTTACCGAAGCACGGAGAGAGATAGGGCGCCTAATTACTTTAATTATAATGCGTGGCTGTGATCTGCTAAACTGTAAAGTGCACCTTAATCCGCCAGCTAATTATGGGATGTTCTGCGGCGGCGTAAGTGGCGGTGCTGTTGAGATGGGGTTGAGCCGATGAGCGAAATGCAAAAGTTTGTCTTTAATTCGACGCAGAAACTCTGATCAGCGGATCAACCCTTTTAGGATTATACAAAATAAACGACATCAGCATCGGGTTTGAGATGAAGAATGCTGCGAAAACAAAGTCGTGACTTGTTTGTTAGAATCTGCTCTGCCGACTGAGGAGGGCAGAGGGCGAAGTGAAGCGAGGCTCGCTGCAGACTGTACATGTTTTCTGCTCTGTTTTTGGGAAAGCTTTTAATGTAAATGCCTCAACATAGCTTTTGAACACTGCTGAATAAATCAAGAGGCCACTCAGTGCAGTCTTTTGAGCCGATAACGTTTGAATGCCTCAGTTTTATACAGACTTCTTTCTCTGACTACTCCATGTGAAGACCTTAACATACTGTATCTTTTTGTAGCGAAAATAAAAAGCATATTTTCAGGTCTCTAGAAAAGTATGCCAATCCTTTAAGACATTTTTGACCACAACATAAGGCCCCAATAGCTTAAAATTACAGTCACCTACTGATTTTTTGTGCTTAGAATTGAATAATTTCCATTGTGGATGTTGGAACCGTTATAATATGAGATATCAAAGGTGCAAATGTGGGCATAAAATGTCTGGCATTATCAAAAAGAGTTTGTCAGAGTGCCTTTTACTTCCAAAATCAACCAGTGTGATTGTCCCAGTACAATCAGACATACTGAGATAGCTCTTGTCTGCAAACATAATACATTTCAAACCTTTTGCACAAAGACAGCCTACAGAGTAATCCGTGAAACATTTAGTGAATCAAGTGAAAGCCCTGTCACAGATCAGCCAGAACATGAAATTGCAATATATCAGAGAGTCCCATTTCAACAATTTAAACTTTACTCAAAAATATTACTTTGCTCAAATGGAAACTTACTTCTCGCTGCTCTGGGCGGACAGCAGGGCCGACAGTAGCGATCTACTCAGCAAACATTAAATATTACCATTAAAGGGCTAAATGAATGCCATCAGTTCTCAAAATTCTGTTTGTGATAGGTTAATCTGTAGTGATGCATGACTGGATGAGCACAGTGAATCTGATTTATCAAGACTCCTGCACTCAGGGACGAGTGCGCTATTCACCAAACAGACTCGATGGACAGGAAGAGCAGTTCCACCGTCATCTGAAGTAGTCTGCATGTAAGGAGTTATGTGCTCTCCTCTTCTTGAAGGATAGACATTTAGGATCACACAGATAGCAGGAAGATACTTCAACCCCACTTGGTAAACCCTTGTTTGATAGACAAGTCACCATTTCAAACAAGAAATCTGCTTGGGTTTATTAAAGGGCACCTATTATTCTCATGGCCAGCACTACATTTTTATTCTAGAATTCAGCTAGAATATCTTTGCACAATTCAGTCCAAAAATACCTTATTTATTTTATGTTGGTCCTCTAAACAGTCCCTCATTCAATCTACTAGCTGTTTAATTGTACTAAACACAATATTATGGAAATAAATATAGCAATTATATAGCAGCAAACAACTAAATGCTATGAAACGATAGACAGTAATCCCTCGCCATATCGCGGTTCACTTTTCATGGTCTCACTGTATCGCAGATTTTTAAAATGTATATAAAATACGTAGCGTACAGCAGGTGAGTAGACGCACGTATGGAAAACACAGCTACAGCCGCTTCTGCTTGAGCTAGTCGGTCGCTGATTGATTGGCGGTGATGGAAGCCAGCCAGAACCTTTGGTCCCACACGGTGAGAGTTTACTGGAAATGACCGTCAGAGAACCGGTGACAGTCTGTAGGATTACCGTAACATCATCATCAGTTTCCCAGTAGGCAGCCGGATCTTCGGTGTCGGTGTGTTTAAAATACGGCAAAGTTTTTCTGAAGTGGGCGTTTCAAGTGGATCGCTGCGTCGCTAGTTCCATTATCGGACACGGCTGTAGAAGCTTCTCTTGATGGAAGGTTTAAGAGTGTAGAAAGTGTTTAAGAGCATAGGAAGTGATTATAAGAGTGTAGGAAAGGTTAATAACAGTGTGGGGAGGGTTTATAAAGCCTTAAATATATATGAATAATAAAATAAATATAAGGTTGCTACTTTGCAGATTTCATCTATCACAGGGGGGTTCTGGAACCTAACCCCTACGACAGATGAGGGATCACTGTAGTGCCATCCTGAGCAGATGAAAAAGTCACAGTCCCACTACGTGTGTATCGTAATCAAAGCTTCTCTGTTCTGTGTTTTGGTAGCCAGTGGTGCATTTCAGTGCATGTGAGTCCCTCCATCTGAAACTGCTGACCAACAGTCAACAGTTTCCTCTGTGATGTGGTGACTTCCCACACCACGGAGGAAAAGTTAAAGTGCAGCCCAGTGTTCAGCCAGACAAATGACTGAATATTATCTCCCAGTACTTCAGGTATTTGTGTACTGCAGTACAATAAATACTACTACAGTAGAGTGTTTTGCAGAATGTGTACATACATTTACCAAGAGGACCATAGCTGGACTTGATGCCTGGAGCAGATGAACATATAAAGAAATCCCTGATAAGCTGATGTCAGCTTATCAGATTGGAAACCGAGTGATTCAGAGCAGTCTTAAGCCTGAGCCTTTTCCTAACAATGAGTGCTTTTATATACATTTCCCTCATTACTTTGAAACTTCGGCCATATTTGATTTGAACAACTAACGTGGTCACATATATAAATAACAGAAGATAAGGACAAGCAGAATGGCTCCTGTTTGAAGAAGTCTTGTACAGAAAAATATGCAAGAAATAGCTCTGAACACGGGAGGGATGACATATGTTTCGCATAAATCTAGATCCAAATCAAAAATTAAGTTATTTTTAGTTTACCAGCTGTTGGCAGAAGAAGCCAAATTTCTGCACTCTGAGATAATTAGGCAGTTTTTTCTGGCCAGTGCTGCCAATACAGATGTAACCTAAATGCACATGACTATTCAAGTCAGTTTGTGTGTGTTTGCGGTTACTGTATTACATAAACTAAACAGTACAGACATGTCTAATTGAACAAAAAGCACCATCTGGCTGCCATCAGTATACTGTAAGTTCTGAGTGCATTATTGTTCTTTCTGCTTCTTAAACACGCACACAGAGAAAGAAAAATACAATCTGTTTCTGCTGCATAATGCATGCATTGATCTTAACTATTTTATGGAGACATAAATGCAGGCAAAATAGATCCGGCTCATCTCCAAAATGTTCCTAAATTATTTGATACTCTAACCTGCAGCCTTTGTGTGCACAAACACATTAGGAGGCAGATGCACATGCAGAGTGTCAGGGCAGATGCCTGGCTTTCTTTCATGTCTCTCTGGTGGTTGGTTGGATAAATTAACGAGGCTTTTGTACATTTTGCATTAAAGCTGCTTTATCTGTGACAGATGCTGTGACTCCTGCATGTGTCACAGTATTAAAGGAGATAATGACTTTGTGCACAGGACACACAAACACCCACACTCACATACAGTAGTACAAGCCCTCTCCGTCTCTTTGCATCTTGAAAAGGTTAGCTGCTGAAAACAATATGAAGAGAAAATTGGAATTTTGCTCCATAGCGGTGGTGTACCTGGTTCACTGTCCCTAATGAGACTGAAAAAAGGCACAAAATCAACACCATGAATGCATTTCAACCCCAGAGGTTTACTGCAGGCCATATTGTCAAAATGCTTTATGGCTGCTAAGATACGCCTGTGTTTTAAAAAACCCGGCCAAACGGCATCCTGCTAAAAGGAACACACACAGCATGAGAACTATTCCTGCTTGTCTTACCAATTCAATTAAATTCTATTCTATTTATATAGCGCCAGCTCACAACATTTACGTCATCTCATAGGTAAAGACCTTACGAATTTTAAACAGAGAACCCAACAATCCAGAGTTGTCTTTGGATTCCCTATGAGCAAAATAGGGAATCCAAATAGGGACAGAACCAGGCTCAGGAAAGGCGGCCATCTGCCTCGACCAGTTTGGGTGAGAGTGGATGAGGGGGGTGGGGATAGCAGGATAATAACATCAAAATGCAAGAGAATCTTTTTCAGTAACTTAAAATGTTAGTAGCTCATGCATAAAGAAAAAAGGAGAAATAGAAGAATTCATTTCACCAATGAAAGTAGTTGATTGGTCAGTAGTGTCTGTGAAGATTCTCAGTCACCCAGGTCATGGTTGTCCTCGGAGTTTCAATCGTAGCATCTGGACTTGCTTGAGTTTTTTGAAGACATGTCACCTCCCATCCAAGAGGCTTCATCAGTTCTAAACTAACTGGTTGGGAGTTTCAGATTTTTATACTCCTCAGAAGCCATTAAGACTATTGAAGCTTCAGTCTGCTGGGTGTGTGATGTCCCTCCCCTCATTATGCGAGTCGTTAGGTCCTTCCCTCTCACAGTGGGGTTCGTTAGGGCCCTTTGTGGCCAGGTGTGTTCTTCCTGGGTCGAGAATGTAATACTGCATTGCAAACAGGTGAGAGGTGATGTCTCAGCCTCCTCCTCCGTTTAATTAAGGGTTCTCCAGTTTAACGTTAATGGCTTCCTTCACTCTCCTCTCAAACCATCTGACTTCTCTGGCCAAATTCATACATTATTGTCTTCCAACGAGTGGCCCATGCCCTTCAAATGCAGGTGGACTGCTGAGTCCTGTCCTGAAGAGTTGGCTCTTCTCTTCTGAGCCATACACCGGTGGATTGGTTGTTTTGTCTCCCCAATGTACTGGTCTGTGCATTCCTCGCTGCACTGGACTGCGAACACCACATTGTTCTGTTTGTGTCTTAGTCATAGTGTGATTTTTAACCCACAGCTAATATGTACCTTATAAACTGACCAAAAAGGAAGCCCTTTTTAGCATCACTGTATATAAATTCAGACTGATGTGAGCGATTTCAAAGAGTTCAAACAGATTAAACCGCATGGTAATATATTCATGGTCATCTATGGGAGGAGAGGTAAGGTAAGATGTCAAAGAGTCTCAAAGCTACAAGGAGAACAAAGGTGGCATCTGGGTCCACTTTCCCTCTTTCAGATCTCAATGATACAATTGGGATGCAGCCCGGGTGCTGCTGGTGGCCCTGTATGTGTGTGTGAGAGTGCTGTAAAGAGACCCTGAGTTGATTACAGCCCATTCTCCGCTCCTTTCATCTTTCCACAGGTCTTGGCAGTGTCAGGCTTCTACAGCAGCTCTTTGCCCAGTTTTATTAAGTCGGACTGTGGGTGTTCCTTTCCCTGTCTCTTTCTTCCTTCCCTCGCACTCTCCAAGGATTTGGTTTACCATTAAATGTAGCTGGGAAACTCTCCGCTGTGTTTCATTTATTATTGTCTTCATTTAACCTTTGCTGTCGCCATAACATCTGAGAGAGCACTTAAAGAAAAGATACATGTGTGCCAAGCCCTGCTTCCCCAGAATTACATTTCTATTAGATGACTCAACACTTTGCTGTTCATGTCCCATGCCGATGTTTAGCGCCCGTGCAGGGGGAAGCTGTGTCCTTTATGTAATTAAGTTAAGAAGAAGAGCCTGGAAGTCAGGGTAGGGCATGGGCACGAGGCAGTTTTCACACAGGAGACTAGGATTTGTGTCCCACCAATAAAAAACCAATTAAAACTTGCATATTTATTAACTGTAACCATAATCTCATCCTAATCTTAGCAACTATGGAAGCATAAAGTGAAAATGTGGAGGTTTAGGGGGATGAGCGAGCATTGTGTCTAACTGTCATGTGGAAGACTGGGGTTTGGGTCCTGTCACAGATCTGTGATTAATGTTTTCTTTCTTAAACTTGACATAATGTTTCCCTTACCTTAACACTACCTATTCCTTAGCCTCACTGTATTCAGTAGATGTAGATTTCAGATATAAGCATGTCATTTCTGCTGCTCATTTCATATGCGTACTTCTTCTCTTTCCACTATCTGTGTGTTACTTTTTTTCTAAATCCCTTTAACTACGTGAAATATCAACAACCACGTCCAAGCAGCAACCTACATGCAGTTTTAGCGAAGACTTGGATAATGCAAAAGGACAGTCCTGCACTCTTCTTTCAGTAAACTATCTATCTTATTGACAGTCACCTCCCTGTGTGCAGATGTTGCACCAAAACAATATTTTGCAAGGACACCATCACTGCATCCCTTTGCTCAGCACCGTCCAAGATGATTATGATTGATTAAAAGAGAAACACATAAGCTGGAGTGTTTCAACCCCCTATAGGAGACTGATAGAGAAGTGCAGTCACACCATTCTCCATCACTGACACTCTGCTGTATAGACAGGTCTGCCTATGCAAGACAAATCTTTCTCTGATCATAACCATAACTGTCATCCACTGGTACAGAATTTTAGAAACTGAAACTGAATTGATTCATAGTTGATAAAAATGCATGGCTTGAAAGCAGAAAGCCTCCTCTCCTCAGTAGAACAGTAGTTTTCACCCTCTCTGTCAGCTATAAGTGCACATACTTGTTGAATCACTATGCGCTGCAAGAAGAGGCCAGCTAACAAAATGCTTGCAAGCTTTTAGTCTTAAAGAAAGTATATGAATGTCAAGAAACTAAAGAGAAAATATAAACGAGCAGCGATCTCTGGGATTAAAAAATGAATCCCAATATTGCACTACCTTTAACGGCCACTAGAGGCTGGTGCTACAAACAAGACAATCCCCATTGACCCCATGTTAAAATTCCAAACTTTACTGAGTTACAAATGTTTAAATCCTGGTACAAAAAACAGTTTGAGTTTCTATAAGTAATTTTTATGTTCAGATCAACTGTAGCAGAGGTGTGAAGTTTTACAGAACTCACCCATCTAAATTGTATTAAGGCTTAAAGTTCTGCATAATTAAGGGCGTGGCTGCTTTAGTGATAGGTGGGTGGCTTCATAAGACAGTCCATGACCCAGACACATCTGCATGGTTCAATCAATCCATCAATCAAACTTTATTTATATAGCACTTTTCATACAAAAAACCCACAATCGGTCCCACACACACACACATGCACACACACACATTCACCCACAGAACCACAAACACTGCAGTTCCTATTTGTATGGTGACATGGCGGGGCACTGAGGAACCATGTGAGGAAAAGAACCACCTATGGGGAGCTCATCCACACTGAGAGGAATCGCAGCCCTGCCACCACAGAGACCCCCGACCCAGAAAGACACCCCCCCCCCCATGAGGAAGACACTGGAGCTAAAACTTGACAATAAAAAGAGCTAAAAGCTAAAAGACAAAAGAATAAAAAGAGCTAAAAGCTAAAAGACAAATAATTAAAAAGAGCTAAAAGACAAAACAATTAAAAGAGCTAAAAGCTAACAAACAGAGTAAGAGACATCATTTAAAACATCACTGGTTTACCTCAGTTTTACCTCTTTGCTCATTTTTAGATTAGCAGGGAGTCAGGAACTCAAACCCCTGGATGATGTCATGGAGTCATGGAGGGTCAGTCCATCTTTATTTACAGTCAGTGGCTGTAACCACTGAACAATAAAAAAAGAGCACTTCGTAAAATAATTACCAACATCATAATTGTCAATATGAGAAAAATAAACAAACAAACAAAAAAACAACTGCTCTGTATCTGTTCTTACAGTAAAACCAGAATCAGATGAGCCACAGAGCTGATGGCCTGCAGCCAGAAACACGCCAGCTTGGGCAACTTGATTATTGCTGGTCCTATTTTTCATCCTGTTATCCTGTAATATTTCTACCTGATCTGCTGGCTCCCTTCCATCTCATGCTCCTCCTGACCAACGCAGGCTGGATTGACTCTGAGCTCAGCTCCAGCTCGGAAAGTGAAAGGCTGCTGTCATTGCAGAAGAAATAGCTTCATCATTGGTTTGTGTAGGACCGTGAAAATGGATCTTAATGGATTTTAATAGCGACAAAAATCGCCCTATACACTGGCTGACCAAAACAAAAGCAGACAACCATGAACCTGCAGTATACGGCTGCACAGCAGGTAGCTGACAGCCTTTATCAGCCCTGATTAATGCATGGGGAACAGGGATGAATGGAGACACCAACATCCTCACGAGTTTGCTGTTCTGTTTTTACTGCTGGTCAAATGTTTTCCCTTCTTGCTGGGCTTGTGTCCCTGAGAAAGGAGCAGAATGGGACGGGTGGGAACAGAGGATTAAATAAGTGGAGAGAGTTTATCATTTATCCCTCCATCCATCCACTCCTCTCTCCCCGCTGTCACCCACAGGCTCGGAGGAAAACACGCTGATCTGATTACGCTTGTGAAAGTGTGTGTGTGTGTGTGTGTCACAAAGGGATGTGTGTATTTGAATTACAGACTACATATTCCTGTGCTGGATAGACAGAATGTAGTGAAAGCTTAAATTCCTCACAAAGGCAGCGTGACGGACTGCTGGAATGTGGCTTTTTAAGGCTGCGCCGATGTTTCGAAGGACAACCCAGCTGTTACAGAAGTCGTTTTTTAAAAATAGCCACACAATGTAGTGAACTGCTCTGTGGCAGTGACACAGTAGCATGGACATTAGCTCAGGCTGTTTATCCACGGTGCTCAGTATGACATTTTCAAAAAAACACCGCTGTAACTGCCTCCATTAAAATGCATATTTAAATTTAAGTGTCTTGATCTTTTTCGAGACTTTAAATCTAAGGGCCAGCTGTGGGATTTTTTTTTTCTGTCAGTCCTTTCATGTTCGCTCTCAGGTGTTTTGCTTCATCCACTCCCCTCTGTGTAGTTTAATCATTGAGGGAAAAAAGAGGAGGAAAGCTCCTGGGTGAGGATGGCAGAGAGAAAGAGGCAGGATTAATCCGTCGGTGACATGCGGCTTCGACGCTGTGCTGTGTGTGCGTTCCTGCGTTCGAGCGTGCGCATGTGTTTCTATCGCTACCTTGATCTCAGAAAATGTCAGTGCAAGAGTGGAGAGCCACATAAATGCGGACAAAGAAAGCGAAGAGAAGGTTTTCAGCCGGAGCTCATCTGTCTCTGTCATCAGTTGAACCTCTCGGGCTGCAGAAATAAATGCGTGTGTGTGTGTGCAGGTGAACAGCCTGGCACACGCTCGGGCCTCTGAGAAGATGAGAGGCTCGAGGATGAGAGACTCAGGGCCACTCTTCCCTGATTTATGGCGTCTGGACCACTGCTGCCCTCCATATGCCATCACATCAAAGATCTCATGCTCTTCAGTGCACTTAAAATGTGAAGTGACGCCCTGTGTGGGCTCAGCCTCATCTAAATGTTCTGCTGATTAGGCTAATGCTGGCTGAGCACCTTGACTGGATTTGCAGTGAGAACCTGAGCTGCCAAAAAGCAAATGGAGGGTCTTATTGGTCTCTGTTCAATCGCGATATCTTGCCAAGATGCCATGTAGCGCTGCGCATTCAGCCTGAAGATCAACAGCAGGGATTAATCCAAGGATTTTGGATGCTGATGCCCTGATCTTAAATATTGCAAAATTGCATTATGTAATGGCAAAACTCGGGTTGCAAGATATATACTTTCAGCTTTGACACCGGATGTGCGCATGTGCAATAGTCAGTAAGGCAAATTAACTCAAACACATCATACTACAGTATTTTCTGCTGCTTCATACAAAAATAAAACTTGCAAGGTTCTCATTTTCCATCGCTAGTCTACAGGATGTCTGATAGAGCATCATAAACCCTGATTTAAAAGTTCTTGGAGACACAGTTTTTTAATGTTATGCACAAGACATGAAGTTTGACTTGCAGCCTCCACATGTTGTGCACACCAACTGAACGAGGAACATGAGAGAATCACTAAAAAGGAAGATTTGGTTGCAAAAGAAGAAACAATGGCTTCTCACAGTTAAATGAACTTGACCGACTGTGATATTTAAATGCTCCACTCATAGAAAACAGTCCATGTTGTTTTCAGCTTGGGTAAACCTGACATGAGAACACGTCATTTTAATCTTTACAAAGGGATTTTTTTGTCTCGTCTGTCTAAACTGCTGCTCTACGGCAACTGAGTGGAGACTAGAGGCTTCTCTTGGCACAGACGCCTGCTTAGCTTCCATGTGAGGTGTTTAGGGACCACTGGTAAACTGCCATGTCTATCGATAAATAAATGTTCTGCAAGTGGGTACAGTATCATTTACATTTGCCTCTAGTTGATGCTTTGAATTTAGGTGAAGAACCCTATTTAAGACTTATTTGGATGCAAATTTGTTCAGGAAACTAGGAATGACGATATAGAAGTAACAGCCGAGCTCTGTTTGTTTAAATGTTAAAGTGCAATTAAAAAAAACTGTTAAGTGAATGAATAATTGTAATAAATAGGGTGATCTTGATCTTAATATTGATCAAAGTAATCATGATAATCATTTTGGCAGCCCTAGTCAGTTGCATAGAAGCATTTCTGCTATAAAAAATACCTCAACTATCTGCAGCGTCTTGTTTGACCGTTCAAGTCAGCACCACTAAGCTGTGCATGACGAGCACAAAGCCCGAGCTTAATGTCAAAGCGAGAAAACACTTTGGAAGTCGTTGCCAGTGTTACACTACATGAGAAACGCTCCAAATGGTTCGCATTCAAAGAAGTATTCACAGTGAAAAGTTGTTGTTTTTTTTATTTTCGATGCGGATGCACTCCTCCATAAAAAACATCCCAATCATTCTAAAGTGATGAATTCCTACCACATACTGTTACTCAAGCCATCTGGTGGAAATCCTTGCATTTTTTCCTTTTGCAATATATATTTCACATCATCAGTTCGTACCAGCATCATGCAGCCCCTGCAAAAACTAGTGTTTGCAGTGAGGATGCAAAACAAATCTGTGTTTACTGAGAGCATGCTGTCATGTTATTACATCTCCCCATAATCCTGGACCTGCACACATCACTGTAGTCTCCTTCCCTTATATTTGCTCTAAAGAGATTACACTTCTATATAATAATTCTGGGAAACAATCAGTGGAGTTCATTACAAATGACTGCTGTGCTATTATCTGATGAAACACAGCAGCTAAGAGACTTAAAACAAAGCCACGAATGCTTTTGCAACTGGCAGCTGGATGTTGGACCAATCAGCAAACCAGGGAGCTTGCTTTAGATAATGACAAGGAGCGGTGCCTCTTTTTTTTTTTTAACTTGAATTAAGCGCTGTGTTTGGTTTGTTGCCCTGATTCATTAAAGGCTGAGCCAGACGCCAGCAAAGTAAATTTGGTCTACATCCGCTGATGATGTCTCTAAGCCAAGCAAATGCCAATTTAGCCTTGCTAGACTGCAGTGAATAAAAGGATATTTTGTGAGCTGTCTGGCTGCAGGGTAACAGACGTTCACATTGGCACAAATTGATTGACAAGCCAAAAAAACAAAACAAAAAATGGCCCAAAAGTAACAAGCAATTAGCGCCAGGGATAAAGACGAAAAGGAGTGAGCTGCACCTACGCCTTCTACATAAAGCCTGTTGGTCTTTAAAGATAAGCAAGTAAATGTGGCTTCCAGATTAAACCGTCCATCAGCACAATACAGAATTATTAGCATTAAGTTATAAGTTGTGATAAGTTGACAGCGTAAGTGGAAAATTGACAGCATGTGCAACCGCTGTGGTGAAGCTGAAACTCCTACATAAACTACATCAGCACCAGGACACAGAACTTGCCATCCTCCACCGTCAAATACGATATTTCTGTCAGTGTGAGGTTTCTAGATCGGGGAATGTTAATTCTAGGGTTGGGCCGGTTAACAATGCATGTCAGAAATTGTGACATAAATGGCGCGTGTATTTAAATATTGTACAATACGCCACTGAATCTGAATTCTTTTGAATCCCTTATCAATTCAATTTAGCTATCAACATCTGAGGTAACTGAGGCTGGTAGTGCAAAGACACACTCGCAGTCACAGAGTAGTGTTGCAGACTTATGCTTCTTTACACTCACACACATAACAGCATTAACAATAATTAAGTACAGCTGATGGAATCTGCTGCTGGTCATGTTTGTTAATTTAGCTGGTAGAACTGATGGTCAGCACAGACTAAATGTTTTGTACACGGCACTCTGTTCATGAAAAAAAGGACACAAATGTCACATTTTTGCCAGCTGGAAATCAAATTATGCAAGAAAAGTAACAATTACGGCTCAACCCTTTGAAAAGCCCTGTTTATACCAAAGCATTTCACACAAAGCACAATGTGACAACAGGTCATTTTCCAATGAGGGAACACGTTTTAGTCCCTTTGTCCATGCTCCAGGCCACAAGAACAGCCCCTGTAGAAGCTCTTCTTGGGCGTTTTCGGGGGAGAAAAAAGCACCTACTCTTGGGTAGATACCTCTGATCATCCCTGGAAAGCTGCTGTGCAGGTCTCGACACTGATTGGTTAAACTTGGATTCACATTCAGAGCACACGTCATGTGTGAAGCTGTCAAGTCCTGCGTCGTAATGGAAACGGAAAGGCTGAAAGGGCCAATTACAGAGCCATTCCTTTTCATACTTGCCCCAAGTTCCTGCAGTGGAAAACCACCTAATAGCTCTACCTTTGACATCAATAATAAGACACTGACTCGGAGAAGTGAAATGAACTGGCTGTAAATCAACATGTGAACTGAACCAGTCTTCATTGAGACTGTCTCATTTTTTGGTGAACACATTTTATGCTTGAACGTTTTAAAAAATCGCTTATTTTGACCTCTTTCTGCGTGACATTTGACTTTGACCTTATTTTTCTAGCATATAAACAACTAAGTCAATCCCTATATTTGGAATTTCCACTTGCTCTTTTGCTGTTTTGCTTTCATTTTAGGAGAAACCAGCTTAATGCCGCTGAAAAAGCCCCACTTTCATGTCATAGTTACTGCCTTCATAAAAGCTTATATCCACTTCAAAAGGATCCTGCCTGCCTTGTGTTCAATGAAATTGTCAACACTATGCCCTACAGGGACACAATCCTGGCTCCATGGTAGAGGTAGTGCTTGAATCTGGTCTGAATTTTGAGCATCCTAAAAATTTTGAGAACAAGCTGCACACAGCACGGTAATGTTAAAGGATAAGAGGGTAAGAAATCTCAGAAAAGACAGCCCCCTCACTGCTTTTAAGGATGCGATTTAATGTTTCAGTGCTAAGTTTTGATTTATAGGCCATTATTTTAACCACAAGGGGTGTAAAGCTGTGGTGGGGAAGTTTGCCAAGGGGCTGCCCGAAGTGGAATATAAATCAGAGGGCGTGGTGATTAATAAATTCACACCTAGCCGGTCACATCATCGCTCTGAAACGGCTGTGCCAATCACAGAGACGCATGATGACAGCAGCTCGACAGATTCAAAGAGGCTCCTGCAGGATGAATGAATGAACCTCCCACCTGTTGGCAGCTGTCAAAACAGGAACTCTGTCTTACATGCAAGGACCTGCATCGCAACATGAACTGTGGAAAATGGGCGGAACATTACATCTCTGTAGCGGAAATGGCGCAATATGTTCATCAGCGTGAGAGATTGGTTTTATTTCTATGTGAAAATCGTACCTGGTATAGCAGCAGAGAAAGAAGAAGCAGCAGCCAAACTGCATACCGAATGAGAGAAACTGTATTATTATCTGGATGGAAAATGCACCAAGCCTGTAAATACGCAGCCCTTCTTTTTGTCTCTGTGCTCACCGATCCATTTGCTTCACATGGGACACCGAGCTGCCTGCCATCGCTCACACACCAGCAGAAATATGGCTCTTATTTCACTGTGCTTTTTTTTTTAAAACTACCCTTCAACAAGTAAATGACAAATGGAGGGGAATACTTTAATTCTATTTAAGGCCCTGTTTCGCACAGACCTTGTGGATGAGTGCGGCATTTCACATGCAGTACTTTTCATATCATTTTCACAAAATGTGCTGACCCACGCTGCTTCTCGCTCGACATGACATCGAGCCAAGAAGAACCGCACCGTGACGACCACAGAACACAAATCTGAATGCGAACGAGGCGCTAATCAATATGACGGTTTTCTAAAAATGATCTTTCAGTGATTATAGTCTGGTGTTTGCTCAGAGGGTAGATCATGAGAAAATAATGCTGCAGCCAGTCAAACGTGGCTGTGGGTCCTCATGATCGAACATCGCATCAATGGGTTTAACTGCTCTACACTGAACACAGTTAAATCCGAAGGAGAGAACAGAAAGCATGCAGTGCATACTGTACATGCACAGAGACTAAACAGAGGCCCTGTAAGCCTTCTGTACAATTTAAAACCTTGTACAGAGACACATTGTCAAGCTGAGCAGTGCTGACAGCTGGTCTGCTGTTTGGCAGCAGATCTCGTTTGTCGATGCCAAGGTAACAGCTAAAATATTGATTCTAAGCAGGCAGGTGAGTGTTAGTGAGTCTGAGACTACAGTCGGTCCCAGCTAAAAATAAAATGTGCCCAGGGTTTTCTTGGTGGCTCAGTTGGCACAGAGGTGCATACAATGTGCAGCTTTGAGTCACTTGGCTATAGAAACGTTGTCCTCGTAGAATCAGACTCATCTTTATAATGTGAGCGCTGGTTGGAAGCCATTAATCACCACAGAAGTCTTTGTCATGGTGGCCTGTTGCAAACTAAACCACCACAATGCTCTCTACTTGCCAACATGGAACTGTCCATAGTTTGAGTGACTGCAGCCTTCCATCTCATTAAAGTAAGTAAGTAGGTGTTGCGACCTGGTATTACAACTTCCATGTAATCTAGTACAAATTCCCATGCTACTCAGGGAAAGAATCCAGATGACGTTGGTGATTATTCTGAGCAACTTTTCTCAACTTGTTATTTTTTTTCACTAATCTTGTGAAATATCTTCCACTGTCATTCATGGACAGAATCCTAATCTCCACCCTAAAGCTTAGGCACTAAACCCTCACAGATATTATGTGAAATTGTAATATGGGCAAGGTAAAATGAGCCAAAATATACCACTATTAACGAACTATTGTGGTGCTACTGAGATGTCCCGGCCTCCAAATCATTCATCCAGCAGGAATCACATCATTTTCATCCCTTGATTTATTTATTTATTTGTCAGAAATGGATCATTCCCACTAAAATTGTGAAAAAAATAATTGCAATATGACCAATTTTGCATGTCATTCAGGCCTACTCACAGGTGTAGTACATGGGTTTGTGTCACCAGCGATCTAAATGGTATAAAAAGGAGGAGTGGGACACATCATGATGAGAGCACACACTGTTTTATATAATGCATAGTGATTTTGGGCTTTGTTTCATTGTTCATTTGTTTGATTGACTGCTCGGGTCTTTGCTCAGGAAAAATATGAACATCTGTACACACAAACAAACAAATGTGCAATAAATAACCACAGTAGCCAGATACTGTCACTTACAGGTAAACATGTTTTGCCGTCGTCAGTCACTGACTCTGTGACGTCAGGTAAGTCTTTCAGGGTTTAGTACTGAAGCCTTAGACATGAGATCGGGCCTTAGTCTTGTTTTTCACTTTCCCAGTCTTTTTCCTCCCTTGGACTATTATCCGAACACACTAACATCCATCACGTATATATTTTTAAAAGCAGCTACACCAAAATCATGTGGCGGAAAGGATGAAGCATAACGGTGTTCATCCTCACGTCATACGAGATGCAACATTTAACAGCTGTAGCACGCATCAGATACGGCGGCGTTGAGACAAAAGCAGTAAAGCTACAATATGTGTCAATCTGGCAGGGGAATTTGCTAAAAACACTGCTTTCCTGGAGCAGCAGAACTATAAAAAAAACACAAGACGCTATCATATTCTGACATGTTGCCCAAAACCACTGCTGTATGAACTTCCATGAAAAACAAAAACGTCTCTGCAGCATGCACGGAGGATTTCAGGGACCCTTATCTCATCGCTTAAGGTGCTCACCCCTCAGGATGAGAGCCGAAACTTTTACACCAATCTGAAGCCTTAAAATTGAAAGCCTTTAGATGGCTCTTTCTTAAATTGAGGACCACCCAGTTTTTTATGCATTTCAACACACACACATACACATGCTCAGAAACCCACTCACACACTATAGCACCTCATTACCCTGAAGTGTTTCAGATAACACCAGCTGAGAATAACTCAAAAGTAATTTCTCCTCTCCCCTCTCTACCCGGCTCTCATCCCTCATCCCTTCCCACCATTCCTCCTGTCTCAGCAGATATCAGAGCAGAGCAGGGAGAAGACAACCCGCTTTCTTTTTGAAGAGAAAATGCGACGCTCTCGGGAGGTCCGCGTTGCCGCCGACAGGGTAGCAACCGGATGGAGCTCTGTTTCTCCATCTCTTCTGTACCTTATTCCCCTCACACAGGCCTACCCACGCACACACCCACGCACGGCTAGCCTGTAATCTCCTCGGTCGGCCTTTTATGTTTCCCCCACAGCTCTCCCAGCACGCTGCGGTCGGCCATGTGCTGCAGCAGCGAGGATTGGACGAATTTGAAACAGCTTCCATCAATCTGCTCGTGTTGTTTTATCTCCACTGCAGGTTAAGTTCATACATATAAAGTGTTTCTTCCCGCACATTCAAAAAATTCTCTATGCTAACCAGAGAGTCACTAACTTTACTGCAGGGGAAGAGCACAGCGAGTTATTCAGCCGCCTGCTGCTGGAAACAGAGTTGAGGGAAACAACAGAGCTGTGTGATAATTCTCAGTGGAGTAGCAGACAGACTAGATGAAAATCTAAAGAGCCATATATTACTCTCGGGAGGGTATGGAGACCAAAATAGGACATGGACAGTTAATACTAAATGGAAACATGACTGAAAATGTATGCTAATGCTGCACTGTGTTTGCTGAACACGTAAATAATAAAGTGATTGCCTATACATTAGCCTTAAGCATTTCTAAGATAATGTAATCTCAGAGATGTGGATTTCCAGCTTGTTTTGGACTAATGTGTACAAAAAATAATAATTAATACAGCTTTAAAGAAAGAATTCAGGCTGAACTGCTACCAGCTACACAATTCAACATCTGTCTAACCTTGCTGTGCAGTAGATGTCTCTTTCTAAAACCTAAGGGGGCTTTAATCAGCCTTCCCGAATGAAAGAATACAAAAGCTACTTTTTCATGTTATTCTCTAGTAGTCAAAAAAAAAAAATCACTGAGTTCGCCCAGACAGCACAGCTCACTGTAGCGTATAAATCCCGGTTTAATAAGCTGCTCAGAACAACAAATGATCACCGCGCAGCCGTCATTTATTTATCTGCTCAGGGAGAGATGTATGTGTGCTCTCTTGGACTGGTTTTCTCGGCTAATTGCAGCATTGTGGCCCCGTGCGTTCAGTTCAGAGGCAGAACAAGGCTGAGAACATTTGACTCTGATCATTTGGGACTGAGGACAACGCATTATCCACACAAACACGCTGGGTGTGTTTGTGCAAGCGTCTGTGTCTGTTTGCATGCCGCAGTTACAGCTAATGATGTGTTCTTTGCCGTCCGTCTCCGACGCAAATGAACAAATCAGAAGATAAAACTAAAACTCAAAGTCCTGATTTTATACGTTCTACGTTTCGTACTAGCATTGAAATTCATGTTTAATTCCACTATGGATTAATCTCTTCATCATTTTTTGATTAACCTTGAAAAGGGTTTAAGGAGTATTATTAAAAAAAGAATTACACAATTTATGAGAACATAAACTGGAAAAACAGAAGTAGCAATTGGAGTAATTGGATTTTTTGTATTTCCAAAAGTCCTTGAACTACTCATCTGTTGTGCTATTTCATGAAAATCACTTTATTCTTAATGTCTCTTTCAAAAACTTCTCAAAAATAAACCATTTACTGTAATTAAATTCTGTAAAAAATGAAAAATTCTGGGCTGACTGGCAAAACCATGAAGCTATTAGTGACCCAGCTGCGACCAACAGTCATGTAACGAAAATTCAAAGGGCATTTTGGCCGAACTAGGTTGAACTGCAGGCTGTGTTTTAACAGAGCACACAGACGACAAGCATGGAAATAAATTTAAAAATGTAAAAGTATGTAAAGCCACGATTTTTTCCAGTGGCATTCAGAAAAATGTTGGCAAATAAATAGTCAAAGAAATTTAACTTTATTTTTAAAGATTCATTATAGCTGTGCTCTACGGAGCCCCTAAAGGGACACTGGCAGAAAAAAATTAAAATGTAAGTTTCTCGTGCTCACGCGAACTTCTGGCATCAATAACTCATTAGCGATACGTTGTCAAAACACAATTGATGCCTCTTTCCCATTGTTGCAAGGTAGACAATGTGCTACAAGCCCAGCTTTATCAACAGTAGCTGTCTTTCAAGCTGCACAAATAACACTGGTGTCTATGTGCAGCTGGCTGTACGGCAAGTGCACAGGGACCGTCTGCAAATTGCAATTTTGCAGGTGGTATGATTTTTATATATACATAGATCTCAAACCAAGTGTTGTGGTTTGATCAACAGGAGCCAGTCGATGGCTGCAGTGATTTTGGTGACACTACAGTGTATAAGGGTGACGTTATTGAATATTTGTGTGGTTTCTCTCTCCGTTGTTGCAGCGGTTTTGCAATTTGCAAATGGTCCCTGTGCACTTGCCGTACAGCCGGCTGCACATAGACACCAATGTTATTTATGCAGCTTGAAAGACAGCTACTGTTGATGAAGCTGGGTTTGTAGCACATTGTCAACCTTACAACGATGGGAAAGAGGCATTGTTATGTTTTGACAACGTATCGCTAATGAGTTTCTGATGCCAGAAGTCCGAATCTGTGAATATCTTTCCTGTATTATCATTTTCAAACGCCTGCATTCTGTACAAACAGGGAATTATCTTTCTGCGCACTAGAAACTTTCTTGTGAGCACGAGAAAGTTTCTTGTGTGCACAAGAAACTAACAATCTAATTTTTTTCCGCCCATGTCCCTTTAGGGGCTCCGTAGTGCTCTACTGAACAAAACACATTTTTAGTTCTCTCTGCTTCTAGCCATGTTTGTGCTGCTTCCAGTGGAGAAGCTGGACTTTAGGTTGCAGTGAAAAATGAGCCCACAGTAAGAAAAAATGTGACAGGAGCAAAAAACACAAGAAACTGCTTGGTGTTAGGAGGGCTATTCAACCGGCTGTATTATTTATAAAGAGGTTAAACAATTAGAAACCAAAAGATAATCAAAGAAGGAGAACATTTGGCTCAAGAAATCTCACTAACGAGTAATTAGTTCAAATTAATTGATCATATTTGGTTCTAATTTTTTTCTTAATGCCAAGAAAAAGCCTCTATTTTCTGACTAGTCTACAATGTCTGGAGAATCCTGCTCTTAGTCCATTAGTTAATACTGAAAATAAATCTTTACAAGTGGATTACATAGTGTAATTGTTCTTAAAAAGGTCTAAATAATATCCTGAAATTGTGCATTCTACCTTTTAACAAACACGACCAAAACAGGGGGAAATGGTGTGTTTTGATGAGGAGTATTTTTAGCTGCAGATTAATCCCATTTGGCGAGTATTTTTGGCTGCCGGTGTCAACTCAAAATAAACCACAGTGCCCGTTGAAATGAGGGAACAGAGGAACGGTGTGGTGCATTGTGTTTTTTAACAGCTCTGGACAACAACAAAGGTCTACAGCACAGAGAGGCTTTAGCTGCACAGACAGCACTTGTAAGATTTGGTTTTGTCTTTCCGAGGGATTCAGTGACAATGAGAAAATCACCAGCTTTGTCCTTTGAAGCTCGTTTTAGTTCGGTGGTTGACTCAGCTCCAGGCGACAGTGGCCAAACAGGAGATGCAAAATACTACAATGTCCTTTTCCACGGCATCGCAAAGACAACAGGTGGATGATAACAGCTGCGTGAGAATGAGCACGACGACGACGCATTGCTCGTTTAGTGTTTCCACAGCGACACTACAAGCTGCAGAAAAGAAGAAATCCCAGTCTTAAGGATGTAATCACGGCAAAAACACTGTCGCACACAGAACAGAAGCCCCTACACCCGAGGACCACTGTGACTAACAATTCAGCACGCACATAATCTCACAGTTTGTTCCACCTTCTCTACAGGCTGGCAGATAAAAATGCCATGGCTCCTGGAAACAGACGACAGGTGCCACAGCCAAGCCCAGATAAAACTGATGAGAAGGCATTATCTTTGTTCTGCTGAACAGAGCCCGGCTGAGCGCAGCTTCGGTTTTCCTCTTTCCTGCGAAGCACCACGGTTGGTTGGACAGGAAGGATCGCAGCATTAGGGGAACAATATTTGGACTAAGAGTGAAATTAGCTCACAAAGGAAACGCTTCTCAGATTGAAGGCTTTCCGTACCGCTAATCCTTATGGGGGAATAATGACAGCACATAAAGCACACAACCATAGCTCGCTGTGATTAAAATTAAATACTAAATTACTCAGATCTGAAATAGTCCATTGCCTTGCTGAGTTTGCTTATTAATATTTCAAAATTACTTTCTTGGCATATTTTGCCTTTATTAGACAGCTCAAGTGAAGGGGTCACCATGAAATATGGGGTGAAAGCATGAGGCCACTTGAACATTTGATTGCTAGACTGGATATGTATTGCAGATATTAGGGATGCACGATAATCAATAATTTTATACTTCTTGCAGCCGATAACCGATAATGTCAACCGATTGGGTTCGTGCCGCGGTTTCTGCCGAAGGGGAAGGGGGGGAGGGAGCATGAGGGAGCGGGGGTGACACCGGAGCGGGACACCAGAGTTTGCAGGTCCGCGTACTACAACCACGGTGCCGTTCTAAAGCCTCAGTGGCGCACTAGAGCCTTTGCGACGCTTGGCAGTGCTCTACGACGCCCGGCGGCGCTTGGCGGCACCCGGCGGCGTACTACAGCCTCAGCAACGCTCGGCAACACTTGGCAACGCTCGGCAACGCTCTGCAACGGTGCCCGGCAGTGGTGCGCACGACTATTCAAATATCAAAATTACTATCCCAATACACCACAACCAACGAATATTCGGATATTCCAATATTCGAGACCAGCCCTAGTAAAGTGTCTTCTTCTGACAAGGTAAAGAAAGTCCATACTGGTCAGTGCCACGCCGTGCTGCTTGTTTGTGTCTGCACGCGCCGTCTTATGACATCACACACATGCGACAGGACCATTGGGGAGGGGAGGAGTTGAGGAGTCAGGCATGAGCACAAACCACAACACACAGACCAACGGCAAAAACCAAGATTCCAAGTCTTTATTATTATCGGCCAATTTTATCGGCTCTTTTTTTATAATTATCGGGATTGCCGGAATGATGTCATAATTGCCAAAATGAACCGATAATTATCAGACGCCGATATTGTCGTGCAGATATTCATAATTCAATTAGTCGAAAAGAACCTTTCAGATATCCACATCATCTTTCTTTCAGGACAAACGACGTCACTTTTACTATTAGTGTGTAGGGGGTTACCTTATTACAGATGTCTACAATTCAGCTACAGATATCCACGATGTGAATTAATAATAATAATAATAATAATAACTTTATTTGTATAGCGCCTTTCATACAAGGTTCGCAGTTCAAGGTGCTTTACAACAAAGAAACATCCACAATATTACAAGGTAGAACACTTAAAACATTAAAAAATACAGTAAGGATACAGTTTTACCGCCTATCATTGCACAAAAGAACATTTAGAACATTAAAAAGAAAACATGAAGAATCAACTACCCCAGCGTCTCACCAGCTGCAACAAGAAAAGCAGGGTGGGGATACAAACCCTGGTTCAGGTTAGGGGTAGAAGTAGAATAGGTAGAGTTTAAGATGAAAGTAGGGATGGATATCTGCAGGTGAATAATGACCAGTCGTAATTTCAGTTTCATATATCTGCCGTTTGACACTGACTAGTCATAATTCTAGTTCCTGTTATCTTTAATTCTCCTCGATTCAAGATATATGCGCTGTCCTTCTTAGATCTCTTGAATCAAAGTAGTGGCTTTCTTTTCAAACACGGGACTACAGCCATAACTGCATATGACAAGTGATTTTGCCGTTATGTCAGAGTAGCAGTAGTAAATGTTGACCACGAACAAAGCTCTCATTCTCCACAAGCCCCCTTGCTGATGAGCTCTACCTATTTCACTGCATGTCTACCACCACAGCAGCTGCCATCAGTTAGGCTAACACTGTTGCTTTGCTGTACCGATACCCAGAGCCTCACATGAGTCAGTGTGAACACTGTGACTACGACTTGACAAAATGGCGTTGTTGATATCTGTAATCTGTAAACTGCAAGATGTTTAAACAGCTTGTCGTAAATTAAAAGGTAGAGCATGCATCACAGGTCCCTGGCTGGAATCGAACCGGGGACGTTGCCATCAATGCACTCAACTCCGTGACATATAGCTTGGTGATAAATCAGATCTGACAATGAAGATTCTGTCGATTGTCACTGGGGGGCTAGAGGTGGATACACTCTGGACAAGTCATCGGTCCGTTACAGGGCCAACACAAGAAGACAGACAGCCGTGCAGGCTTGCATTCGCACCTACAACCAACTTAGAATCACCAGTTGACCCACACAGCCACAAAGAGGACATGCAGCTCCACACAGTCAACCAGCAGGGCGAGGCAGGCTTGAACCCAGAACCTTCTCGCTGTGAGACGTCAGTACTAACCCCTGCACCACAGTGCCGCCCTTAGATCATTAACTCATGTCGATATTACCGTACAAGCAGATGCCGTTTCTTATCTTGCAAACTTGCCATAACTGATGAAAGCATTTTTAGCCTTAGTGGGACTAACATGGTTAATTAACAATTAATTCCACAAAAGAGTCGCGCACAATAAAGAGATGCAACTACATTAATTGCAAATGTCAGGGACAAGGAAAGCAGTACTGGCAGCAGGGACCAACTGAGAAACCGTGTGCGAAATATGGGTGGGTAGCGTCACAAAATCTGGCTTTAATCTGATACCAAGTGATACCAGGAGACACACACACTGATAACAATATCAATAGCTTCTATAATTAAAAACAGTTGATGTAATATCATACAGGGGGAGAAATGTGTCATGCTTTGTTAAGTTAATACATTACAAACAGGCTGAATATATTCAAAGTACTAAAAAAATGTTGCCACAAAAATGCATTATGTTTACTACTGTCAGCTGCTAACTTAATAACACGCACGCAAAACACAACACGGTGTTTAATGGTAATTAACAAACTTTCATTGCAGGAAATGTGTGTTTTAATGAGGTGACTGGAGAGCAGAAGTAAACAGGTCTGCAATAAGAGGAGTGGTAATGTTCCCAGAATGCAATAGGTCAAGTTTGAACAGCCCAAACAAGATTTAATACTGGTATTATCACTAATCCACTCCTACTGTAATAAATGAAGGTACTGTACTTTGACTGGAGATGATTTTAATACACTGTAACTCAGTGGTTCTCAACTGGTCCAGCCTCAGGACCCACTATGTCTCTATTAATATCGGTCGTGACCCAAATTTTTGAAGTTTGCTGTTCCTGTTAACAAATGAAGGTTTATTTGGATGTAGTCTCAACCCATTTTGATACAGCTTGGGAAAATTTTGGCTTATTCTTTTGCTCATTTTGGTATATTTGGACCCTTTTTTGCCACGTTTTGGGCATATTTTGGCCCATTTTGACAGATTCTGAGCACATTTTGGTTTATTTTTGGGACGTTTTAGCATAAATTTCTCCAATAAGCTGGCAGAGCCAAATGTAGAGGTTAATATTGGGCCACTACTGGTGTCACCACCACTAAACATCCTGCTACTGAAAGCAAACTGTGTCATAAGAAACACGTCCTTTATACCACTACTTTTTTGGGGGGGCATGCTTCTGCGACCCTCTCAAAATGGCTTCGCGACCCACTTTTGGGTCCCGACCCACCAGTTGAGAACCACTGCTGTAACTCATATAATGACATCTTGGGATAAATATCATGATTGTCTTTGCTTAAATAACTCACCAATAGAATAGAGTAGAATACTGTACAGTGCAGACTATTCTATCCTATCCTATTCTTCTAAATATTGCTGGTGGGTTTTAGAATTCAAAGGCACGATAAAGTGTGTAAGTGCGTAAACATGGGCAGAGTTGAAACCGAGTTCACTGTGGTTACAAATGTCCAACCCTTCACCTGTCACCATGACGGCGAGAGCAGCAGGAGAGTGTGTAGTCTGTGTGTGTGTGAGTGTGTTTGATGTTAGATGAGAGCAGACAGACTGAGCTGACCAACTGCCCCAGAGAGCAGATTCTCTTGAAAAACCCTGTGTGGGAGAGCGTGGACACAGATCATCCTCTTAACGGTCTGCACACTCTCCGAATCCATGTGGGACTCGCGCCACGGCAGGAACGGAAAAGATGCGAGTGGGCGCATTGTGTTCACCAGGGCGCCGTGCGATATTTGCGAAACTTTGACCGTGAGCATCAGTGGCAGAGCTACAAATATGCTCATACATTTGTTGGCGATGCACGCCATTAAATTACAGGACTGCAGTGTTTTAGAGGGCTTGCGGGCGAGTGCTGAATCCCCTCCAGCTAGTACAAATGCATCTGTAATGTTGTGTTAACACTGGAGCTGCACAAACAGGCTTAGAAGAAGGTTTTGTTAATTTAAATATGAATAATTAAATCAAAAAAAAGGAATGAATGCTTTGCAAAGACAATATGACCATTCCTTCACTTTATCATTACACAGTATTACACTCAGGCTGCAACTACGACAAGGGATTTCTACTGAAGCTCCTACAACTATTACAGATCTATTACTGTCTGATCGGCAAAATCAATAAACAGGAGGAAGTGAAAAGGAGTATTTTTCCAACTAGTACCATCAAAGGAATCGTTACAGAATTGCAGCAAAGCAGGGAAATTCATTTGGTTTTATGTGTGTTGAACATGCATTACAATGTGAACGAGGGAAATGATGCTGGAAAAAACACAATAATAAAAATAAAATGGTGCGTAAACTTAACAAAGCAGTAGTTAACAAGTATATAACAAGTAATTATAATTGTGAAAGTGTCAAGCAAACCTAACTGCATTGTTTTGGTGCCTAAACAGCCAGTGGTAAGCCAGCAGCAGTCTGTAGATTTAGCTTATGATGCTGACTAACACAATCTTATCTCAGCAGCCTAAGTGCAAACAGACATCTAAATATGAATCAATTTCAGTGCGAAGTTGTGAAAAATGAGGTAAAATAGTAGCAAAATGTTTGCAAGAAGCAGATAAGTGCAGTGAAAGGACACACAGCTCTCTCATGTCTGTACTGTATGGTGAATATGCATCTGAGGGCAACAGCCAGTTAGCTTAGCTTAGCATAAAGACTAAGCAGCAAGCTCCAGGACTGAGAAATGAAGCCAAGCAGCAGTGCAAAAAAACAGTACCTCGAATGTCCACTTGAGGCTGGCATCAAAAGTGAGTCAATCCCCAAAGACCTCAGTGTTAAAACGTAGAACTGTACAGCAGAAATAAACATGTTTACATGCTGCTACAAAAAGCTGTTTGGTCTGTGTAGCTACTTTCCCCATTCATGACAACTGTAGAGTGAATGACTCTTTTAAATTGTACTAAATCTTTACGTTATGCATATGTAGGGGTGTGGCCACTTTGAGTGACAGGAGGGTACGTCACATGACAGTCCATGGGGCGGCTGTGGCTCAGGTGGTAGAGCGAGTTGTCCACTGATCGCAAGGTTGGCGGTTCGATCCCCGGCCCCTCCACGTGCCGAAGCGCCCCTGGGCAAGACACTGAACCCCAAGTTGCTCCCAATAATAGATAGCGCCTTGCATGGCAGCTCTGTCGCCATTGGAGTGTGAATGGGTGAATGCGAAATACACTGTGAAGCGCTTTGGATACCACTAAGGTAGAGAAAAGTGCTATATAAGTGCAGACCATTTACCATTTGCCATTTAGTCACTTCCGCATTACACCTCTTTGTTTTGCATTTTTGGATTAGCCGGAAGTTAAGAGGACTCATGTACTGCCAAGATGGTGATGGGAGGAGCCACCACACTAACCCTAACCCTAACCTCAACACTGCTCTTCAGGAAACCTATGTGTGACGTTGCAGAGGGTTGGTCCATCTTCACATAAAGTCAGTGAAAAAAACTATAAACTGGGAGAAAATGCTAGCTTGACGGTCCAAAAGTAACAAGCTCAACCTTTCACCAACATCTAAAAGGCTCACAAATTACCATGGTAATACTCTTTTGTTTAATCTGCACCAAACAACAATTCAGCATTCATCACAGATCCAACAGAGTTTACGTGACAGACTAAGCCTGCAAGTTGTGTCAGTCGTCAGATAAATTCCATATTCCTTTAAATCCTTATTAAACAAAGGGGATAAACTTTCTTGACGGCTCTAAATCTCATTAATGCAATTTTACAGTCTTATGTCTAACATCCAATTTCAGTTTTACAGCTAGTGTATTGGATTTCAAATATGTGACACAAGCAAAACACAATCAAAAGTGAGACTGTCACACAAAGAGGACGGCATGAATTTGTCAAACCATTGACGTGGCAGTTTAAACTCTGGGTCAGACGTGCTGCAAAATGCATGAGATGTGGCTTTTAAATGATGAGAGTGGGCTTATGTCAGTTGAATCACAGCATGCAGCCTGAACCATGTAGCATGCATTGATCAGTGGGTGAGCATCATTATTTAATAGCCACAGTTCATATATCCTAACTGCAGGATTGGATACTTGCATTGTTACATACATTGCCTGTAAATTGCATGACTATCTGTATAAAATTGTACTAAATGAACAGATAATCCTGTAGTGTGCAAATAATTTTAAGCAACTTTGATTCCTACAAGTTGCATCTGTCTTGACATCCAATCACAATCAATCAGAACTCTGACGGTTGCAGGATAGCCAATCAGACAAGAGGAACCCAAAATAGAGTAGAGCAGCAGCCTGTTCCAGCTCCATGTCAGCTCTGGTTGTGTGTTGTGGCAGCTGGAGAGTTGTTGCGGGTGGGTTTTTTTTTTTTTTCCAGGTTTTTCATGGCATTAGAAGTCAGGCAGTGTCTGTTCCCTTCAGCAACTAGTCATGAAGTGTGGAGAAAGTTTGCACGGCCTCAGCAGCAGGCTGGAAGAAAGTGAAGTTTGCAGCATTCTACTTTGTCCCGAAACTACTGTCGCGAAAGTTTCCACAGGTGTCTGCTGAGGGTTGGAATATATTTAGAAGCGAGTGGGTAGACTGTAATTACACAGCGCGCAGACAGGTGAGGAGAGAGGGCGGGGGGGGTTAAACACAAAAACTCTCTTTCACACTCGCATGCACACGCAAACATACGCACACACACACACGCGTCTGATTGGCTGGGCTTATCGCAAAGGTTGCCATGGTAACTAGACACAGCTGCTTCTATAAAAAGGGAGGAGGTTGAAAAGGTGATGGAGTGAGAGAGAGAAAGAGCGAGAGAAAGGGGGAGAGCACAACCGAACAAATGATAGAAAAAAAGAAAAGACAGCGAGAGATTAGTGGCTGAACATATTTCTAATTCAAACCCTGTAATTTTCCCTGAGCTGGTGACGCACGAACTAAAATCAGTGATTGAGTTAAGGAGGCGAGGCGGCAGGTTGGAACTCAGGTGCTATATAACTAGCTGGGGGAACGTAACAGTGTAGACAGATGATGGCTGCACTGGTGGGAGTGATTACGACCAATTAAGGTTCTCATTGACTAAAAATAGCTGCACAGAAAACTTCTGTTTGTCTGTCTGGGCTGCGTGGCTGTTACCGAATAATTAGACTACAAATTAAAAACCTATTCAAACATTTAAATCTGTTTAAAAGTGTTTTTTGGCTTAAAAACACCAATACAAAACTGTAAATAAATGCTTTCAATTGTCTTTTTTTTTCGAGCAATTTACTGGTATTTTACATATTTTCCCTGTTTTGTTTAAATTTAGGGGTGGGAATCACAGGGTACCTCACGATACGATACGCGATACATGGCTCACGATACCGATATTATCACGATACTGCTATAATCGATATATTGCAAAACAAACGCAACGATACATATCGATATCTATAACTGAAAAATACAAAATGCAAGTATTTATTTATTTACTGCAATTTGGTGTCACTTTCACTGGATTTGACACAAACTTGGATGAACCACTCAACAAAAACTGTCTATAGTCTTGCCATAGGAGTCTTTTACAAACACACTGACTGTAACTTGTCAGTGTCCCCATGTGTCATCACATAAAGCTGGCGGCCCTCGGGGACCAGAAAGGAAGTTTTGCTTTAAATGTTGTGTTAACAGCTGCAGGCTGACTTAAAACGTTAGCTGCATCAGCCGCTTTCTCAGCCAGGAGTTCAGGATGGTGGCGTTGGAGGGGGGTTTGCATGTTGGTGGTGTTGCCTGTGTACTTTACTTTTGAGAGGCAGTTCTTGCATATGGCATAGTCTTTGTCCAGCCTGCTTGTTACCTCAATGTTGCCAAAGCCCAAATCGGTCAATGCTTTGGACTTAAACATGCATGGGACGTCTCTTACGGTAGCATTGCTGTCCTCCATTATACCTGTACAAACTCTTCTTTTGCCAATTCCTTTCCACTCCAGTCTCCCTCATTCATGTGATAAACGCCTCCGTGTGGAGTCATTAAGTAGTGGAGCTGGGGAAATGGCAGCTGACAGGGGAATCTAGCAGGGTTTAGAGCACCTTATTAGAGCGCCTTATTATATTAATTAAAGTATGGATATTTGGCGCCAGCTTATCGACACTCATATCGCACGAGGAGGGACGACGATATATCGCTGTATCGATATTTTATCCCACTCCGAGTTAAATTACAGATAAAATCTAGTAAAATAGCAGAATAATTTAATGTTGACTGCAAAAAACAGCCCAAAACTGTATATAATGTTCTCCACACCTGTATTTTTATAAGTAGTCGTAGTTTGTTCTTTTACAATTTATGACTCTAAAATTAAACAGTTTAAACAAAAAAAATCTAAAGATAATTGCTTGATTTTGAAAGAAGAATTACGTATTTTAAGGATTGAAATTTTGTCATTTTTTATTGTTATTTTACAGATTTCCCCTATTTTGTTAAATTACAGAAGAAAAAAAACAGAATTTAAAAGTTGACAGTGACTGGAAAAAAAACTGTAAAATTTCTACAACAAAAATATGAGTTTTTAGAAATGGTAGTAGTGCTTTACAACATATGACTGCAAAAGGACACAGTTTACGGTATTCAAATTCACTTATTTTCACAGTTTTTTACAGTTATTGTCCGCTCCAGTATTCCACCGTTTTAATGTATTTTTTCTGGTGCATTTGCTGCCAGGATTTACAGAATATTTTTTCTTGCAGTGTATAGTCAAATCACGAAAACCGGAGGCCACACCAAATTCATTACCTCCTATTTTAAGTCTGCGTGCGCATAATGCAAGTAAAAGTAATCAGAGTTCTGCTCCCCTGCATATACATCACCCCTGTCGCTGTGAGATAAGGTGCATATGGAGAGCTTATAGCCCACTCCCACTGTGATCCCTTAATGGATCAACATACTCCTGATTGCTGACATTCAGCAGCAGCAGAAGCAGCCGTTGAGCTTTTATGCACGGCCATTACAGCCTATAGACGGCGGTGAGTCATGTGGAGGTCAGGATTAGTGCTGGACCTTAGCCGAGACATGTGAAGCTGATTCTCATGTATGGAATGAGAAAGCAAAAGACAAAAAGAACACAATAGCCAAAAATGATAGTGCGTGCTCCTGCAATATTAATCTGCAATGCACGCCTCTAATTTATTTGTTATTCAATCATAGAAATTAATCTACAAACACGAACTACACTCTTCAGGGATGGTTACAAGCTTTCCAGAATGAAACCCTCCATTACAGGTGCAAGGACAGCTGGAAGAGCTTCGATAAGTGTACTCATTTCTTCATTTCCTCCAGTGGCAGTGGTTTACATAAGCGCCGCAACGGTGAATTATTGCACTTAACGGTTTTCTATGCATCTCATCACCGTTCCAAACGTGTAAAATCGGTGCCAAATTGAATAGCAACGTGCAAGCCCGAACAAAGCTTTGCATTTAAAGAGAATGAGTGTTAACGATAAAAAGCATATGTGAAGAATAGATCACCGCACATGTGGTGACAGGTAAGTGATAGATGTGTGCTTCATTGCGCTTTTCTGCCTCTGTTGCTGTTGCGTTTGCTGCTGCTGCTGCTGCTGCTGTTGAGAATCAGGTCAGATGAGTCACCAGCAGCACAGGCCCAAAGCTACAATCTCTCGCTCTCTAATCCACTCTCAGCCTGATGTGATAATGTGATCTCATTCAGCTCGCTCTTCTGTTGACGGCTAATGTCTTGCAGTTTGCGTGCTTGTCTACTTCATGGCCGTGTGTTTGAGTCAGGGTTTGACTGATGCGGGTTTCTGAACACCGTCGTCTCTGTGGTGAAGTGAGGCTGTTGTTAGCCAGTGTTCAGCGGGATGAAAGTTGACCACTTTTCTTGCCCCGAAATTAAGAGAGCGTCTAAAAAAAAAAAGCATTTACGTCAGAGGTCTAAGTCTATCATGAACAGAAGCTGTAACTGTCAGGTCAAAAGAATTATGGCTCTTGTGTAGATAAACTTCTGTTGGGTTGAAGTGTAAAGTGTCATTCTTGTCTCAGCGCTGTAAATGTGGGTGTTATTTTTTTTGTCATAAAACATCTCAGATCAGGATCTACAGTCATAAGCTTCACGGTTGTTTTTCTCGAACAAAAAAATTGTTTCTTTTGCTGTCCTCCAAATACTGTAGATCAGTGGAGTAGAGCTCAACAATTACTCAATTAATTAATAAGAGAAAATTAATCTGTCACTTTACTGATAATCACTTCATCAGCTTTGCCCTTTTTCAAGGAAAAATACCAAATATTCTCTGGTTCCTGCTTCTCTACTATGATGTGCTGTTGAGTCAATAGTGAGAATAACTGCTAGCTGTAGCCCTACAATGCAGCTAAATGGTACTCAAAGCATCGATTTTTAAAAACAACTCTGCAAAATGTAGCGTGCACGAATGATATTTATGTGTTTAGAGAGCAGTGGTCTCAGCGGCAGGCATAATCTCTAAACCTCAGCAAACACAACCAAAACTGTGTTTATCTGCAAGATAACACATTGGGTTATATTGATAACACTTTGTTTGTTGTAAATGACATGAATTAATTACAATCCTAAATCACTAGAGATGTTTGTGTCGTGTCTATTCAGTCTGATAGCATGGGAGGCGTGCCAGTTGTTCGGAATCAGCTAGGTCCAATGTTTTCGAAGAGCTGTGGCAAGACTAATGTTGATACCGGGCACAGTTCCAGGGGCCTATACTAAGAAGCAAGTTGAACATGCTACGCTACATGCTAAGCAGTCACGCCAAGCTGGTTCTAAACTCTTTAAGTCAAACTGGAGTCACTGGATCCAGCTAGGAGTGTATCCACATAGAAGGAGCAGTGTTGGCACCAGATGACCAGCTGCAAACATGGACAGAGCTGCCTGTTTCTCACAAGAACAACAAATTAAAGTCCTAAACCACTGTGAGAAAACAAAGAATATAATACAGACTAAAAGCAACAGAGCTGCTGCAGCAAAGAAACAAAAAAAGGATGTAAAAAACAAACTGTGTACTATGTGAATGTATAATTTAATAGGCTTATCAATATCACTGCCCCATCAATAAGACATGAATAGATCTGACTATAATTACAATTATGCATTTTATTAAAGGCACTGCTAAGATGTAGCCTATTCTTATGATGACTTTCCTCTCACTTGCAGACAGGGCAGAGTTAAACGGTCTTTGGGGCAAGTAAAGGGCAAATATAAAAACATCACTCAAAGCAGTCAGGAGGCTTACTGCAAATCTTAAAAGGTCAACAAGAGCCCGGCTTTAGAGCTTTAATCAGTCTCTGTTTTTAGGATTATATCGCTACACAAAGGCTTATAGAGCAATGAAATGGCTTTGAAATTTCTTGCAGTCAACAGATAAAAAAAAATAAAGCACAAATGAAGACTGGAGCTCCCTCCATTGAGAATCTGTATCTCTCCCATCTATGTTTGTCAAGGAAAGAAAAGGGTTTATGAAATCTCAGCAAACACTCTCCCTCCGCAGAGATTCTCTCACTATCTGAGCACCGAGGTCCACAGATCTTCTACGAATGGTGAAACTATTATCCAACACAACTGGTGCTTTTATACGTGTTGATCTGGTAACTTGAACATAACCTGCTACGGAGCAGGTCAGGTGTGCAGCATGAGTTACCACGGTGATGTGTCCTAATTAGAAGTGAATCACTGAAATAACCCTAAAAACCCAGGATTAAACCTGAAGTTACCTCGCTAACCCTGCAATGTAGTCTAAGTGTTTTTCAACAACAGCAACAACAAAGATTAGTTGTTGAATAAATTTGTCAATCAACAGAAAATTAACCTTCAACTCTTTTGCTAAATGATGTATTGTCTAGTAGTTGGTATTTATTGTAGCTTTCAAGCAAAAATGAAAAATGGACATCAGTTCCATTTTCTCAAATATAAATATTTGCTGTTTTCTGCCGTTAATGACTGAATAAACATAATATCTTTGGGTTTTGGATAGGGGTGTAACAATACACCAAACCGCACCGACACCAAACCGCACAGGCACTTTCGGTTCGGTACAGAGGTGTACGAAAATTTTAAGACTATTAAGAATGGCCAATGTACAGAATTGTTTTAATTGCGAACCTCGTAGTGCCCACAGTTGTGGCGGACCTGTCTGTGCTTCTGTGACGTATGGCTAGCCAATAGGATGGCTAATGCTAACAGCAAGAAGCCGGAGTTGGAAGACGCTCCACCGTGGTTAAAATCACCCGTCTGGGGTCACTTGGGTTTCCTGGTAAAGTATGAAAAAGGAGAAAAACAAGTGAACAAGACGAAAGCTTTAAGGCGCTCTAAACGTGTGAAAAAGTATGGCGTTTATTATTTGTCATAACTCTGGTTTTACTTGGCCAGTCAACACAATTCAAAAACTGGTAGATAGTTTGAAGTCCGCACTTTCGACACAAGTTGAAACGGAGACTCAGCGAGGCGTCTTGCTGCTACATCAACTTAAATCGGCCATGTCATTTTGACGCTCCGGTGCGTCTATCAACTCCAGAGGGTTCCGTACCAAACCGAACCGTGACTTCCGAAACGTGATTTTCGTGTACTGGTACAGCCTTAGTTTTGGAGTGTGGGAAAAAAATAACCCATTTGAATTCATTTCATGCAGCAGTGGGAAGTTTTACAAGGCATTCTCCACCATTTTCTGACTTTTTATGGTCAAAAACTGATTTAATCTTGGAAATGTTGACAGGTTGGTTAGCCCTATGAACTCTGGGTTGTTTCCTATGTAATTTCACTACCTGTACTTTTAAGCTCTTATCTTGGTCATTATAAAGGCTGGCCATACATGCTGTGTCTTGTCTTCTTTTATTCAGAGCAGTGAAGGCTATACAGAGATTCTATCATTTGTTTCAAGCAGATTTTTTGTATTCGCCTTTATATCAAGGAATAAAAAATATATTATGAAACTGTATCTCACCATACGATGTGGGCTTTTTCATATCTGTATAGGGGAGATTGGAATCTGGCAATATCACAACCATGATGGTGGAATACTGTATGACTTAGCAGTTTGGCTTAGTGCCCACTGTGTGCACACTTCAGTGAATAAACCTGCGGTCGATTTCTGAATCATTGCAGTGAAAATGGACTCCAGTATGTTGTGTTTATTTTTCTTACAAAGAAAGATGTTGACAATCCTGTGTTGAAGACAATGCAGGAATTTGCTGTGATTTCAAAACTGAGTAGCCTACAACAAAAAACTAGTGTCATCGGACAGGGTAACTGATTATTATTTGGATATATGGTACACTGTGAAACTAATGTGACTTTGCGACTCATTCAAACAGGAGAAACAGGAGTTTGAAAATGGGTGAAAAAAAAATAGGAAAGATATTTCTTTGCATAAGTTGAATTACCTCCACACTATATGCAGTGTTGAGTTAATGGGTGTGGAGATGGGCGCAGAGCTGTCTGCAGGTTGTAATTATGACTGAATGTAAATTCAAAATTAGTTTTCTCGCCAACACCTCTCACACTCTGTTAATGACTCTTTGCTCCTGTTTTTCCGTTTTCCGTGTGCCCACGTTTGTGTATTTGTCTGTGAGTCTGCGTCCAGGTGGTGGCCGGCTTGTTCAGTCGACCGTCTCTCTCCAGCTGTCTCCCTCCCTGCACGGGCTAACCCTGACTGACACAGACCCTGCCCAGAGGCTAAACACAACACAGCAGTTTCAGATACATCCAGCTCTCTACACACACACAGACAGATAAACAGCGGTTGGTTGTGGCAACGACAGCTTGATCTAATCTGACCCCAGCTTCAGATGCCTGGTTTTAGGTGTTTGTGTGTGTGGATATGTGTCCGCAGCTGTTGAATGATGAGGTGCATTCCATCACCTGCTTCCCTGTCGCCCTCATGTGAAACAGAGGATGGCTGTCCCCCTAGGACTTCAGTTTTAGTCCCCACAGTGACACTAGTCCCCACGGGTCAGCATGCATCCAGGTCAAAGTCCCACCGGGGCGTGTTTTGTCCGTATCCTGTCCTAATCCTTCCCTACATGTCCTTTACTGTGTCCCCAATGTCTGTCAGTGTCTGCTATCTGATTATCAGTGGTAGTTAAAACGGAATGAATCACCACAGATACACTGTAGGAGTGTACTCCATTCTATTTTAGTGTCCCATGATAGTCTCAAAAAAACAATTTGAAGACAAGCACTGGATATGCGGAGAGTTGTGGTATTCTGTCTGCCAAAAAATCATATAAAGTTGGTTTTTGACAGCTTCATTACAGAAGCTAAAACACACACTGGTTGAACCCCCTTTTTAAATACAAATCCAAGGCTCTGTAGTTGTTTGAAGGGGCTTAAATTAAGTCGTGTAGAACCTTTGTACAACACAGTGATTTATCAATAAAACTGATGAAGCCACGCTACGACTACACTGATTGAGAAGAAAAAGATCATTTCTCAAGTCCAATCAAAAGCACATTAACAACTGTCAATGAGACTACGAGAGCATGATTAAAAAAAACTTCCATATTAGGTAAAGTATGGATGTTAATGATTGTCAATTAATTGATAAATTGCAGTTAATAGTTCAACCAATTAAGACTATATTAACTGAGAAGGTAGAACACGAAGGACATGCGTGTCAGAAAATATCTTGTAGATTAGCTGTAGTAGCTGGTTACAAAACCCAGACCACCTTGTTGTCCAGCAGGCAGCACTGTCGGGGTTTATCTAGTAGAGAGCCACAGTGAGAAAGTCTTCTATGAAGCTTAATGCCTGCCAACCACAGCTCTCCTTTTGAAGGTGAGCTGAAGGGCAATAAGACAGTGGCTGATAATCAACACCACTGAAGCGGCCAGCTGTATAAGGACAGGGAATGATGTCTATTAAAAGTCAATCTCGTGTTCGGCGGTCGTATTAGTCAATAATCTATTGATTGCTAAGACTGCCGATCATTGGTTGAAACATTTTAGTCAATTTGCATCCCTAATGTAAAGATGCTTATCACAACTCTCTATTTTATGTTTCAGATAAATGCTTACTTAAAAGTTAAAACATTACCTGTCTTAATCACATATGTTCGTGTCCAGGTAAGGCAATAAACAGCAAATCTGTCACCTGTCATTTAAACCTATATCATCCTTTGGGGTAGGCAATCAGACCAAAAATACCTACCACAATCTTTTGGGGTACATTTATGATTTATGATCTGCATCACAGTTCTCCTTCCAGATTTATTTGATCACAATTATACAGTAGGTGTATTTGTCGTCTTGGAACTAAGTCTGCCACTTCAACTCAAAGGCTCAACTCACAGATGTGTGTATTCTGTTTTCCCTCTGATTTTATACCGAGACTGACAGGAAGTGGCGATTCATATCTCTGCCACTCTGATGCTTGTTGCGTATCCACCCTATAAGACCAGCTTAACAATCGATATTGGCCACTGCAGAATTTCTCAGAAGTCACCAACTTTGTTACTCAGGAGAAAAGGGACACTAACATGATTCCAGATGGCTGTTTGCTGCACGAATACACAGTAGTTCTGTAATTAAACACCCCAAAAAGGGGACAAGAAAATTCCCTCCTTTAATCAGCAAACCACCCCAGTGCACGCTGAAGGTCACAGCCTGATGAAGCCAACAGAACCACGTCATCTGCAAAAGATGCAACTCTGAGGCTCCTCAATGGACTCCATCCTCACCCCAGATGTGCCTTGAGATCCTGTCCATGAATATCAGAGACCATGAGCAACCTGGACAGAGTCCAACATGTACCGGAAACCTTTCTGTCTTTGTGCCAAGAACATGAACAAAATTCAAGGCACACATTCAGTGGATAGCAAATGAAAAGAATATCACACGCCAAATTAACATCGTCCACAACATAAGATCATCAGATCGCTCCCCCCCCAGGGTGGCTATCCCTTTATTACCTCTGAGGATATTAGGCCATTTTAGGCAATGGAGCAAATGATTGTTGCACAAGTGTAATGAAGTGTCTTAAACTCTCAGGGATTCAATTATGGCACTGGCAGAAAAAAGTTCTGTCAATTAAGTGTAAAATATGACAACACACAAGCAGAGAGTGCAGAGTATATACTGCCTACACTATAGTGGACCACTGGGAATAAGCAAGAGCAGAATGAGCTGGCTCACTAGGTCATCTCTCCCGCACTGTGTTGTTTGATTTACAGCCTTCTGCTCGTCCTCTGCCAGCACCAGGTCAGCTGCTGGAGCATGAAAATCATTTAAGGTGTGATCATTTTCTGCCGAGTCATGCTGTAGATCACAACTCCAGGGCTGGAGGTCACTCTCTACCACTCTAAGGTCCACTGCCTTATGTGACAACAATTAAAATGCATTAGTCATAAATTTTACCTTGGGTACAATGCTATAATTCTGTTCTCACTCCTCGTATAGTCTAATAAAGATGTTGGTTTCAGTGTGCATCACAAAAGAAAAAAGTTGTTATGAACCTGCGCGGCACAAGATGTGATGTATGAATGGGATGATCATTATGGAGAAACTGTTAAGAATAGCACAGCACTGGGTCCCTGTGGGAACTGCATGGCTCGTTCTCTCTCTCGCTCTCACTCCTCGTCTTTCTTTTGCTCTCTGTTTTGCTCGCACAGTCACAGCACACTGAATTCCATTAGCAGTGGCATCAGTGTCTATAGCACTTGTAGCCTGCAGCCTCTCTGTTTCTTGTGCGCACTTGTGCGTACGTGGGCCTGCAAATGCGTGCGTCCCTGTGATCTCACCATTTGTTGTATTTTAGACGCAATGGGACTGAGCGAGCCCTATTTAAATAGTGCAGGGGAGCGTCAAGCTTGAGAGAAAACTGGCCCACTTTGTCCATGTGCTGGTAATAGCTCCACCAGTCAAAGGAACTGGAAAAAAAAAAAAATAAGCTCATCACTTCCTGGAGCACTATAGCCGAGATGTTGTGCACACGTGTATGTGCACATCTGTTTAATGGGGTGATAAAAAAGACAAGGGCGAGATGTCATAGCTCACCTGCAGAGCTGTCACACAAGCAGGCACGCAGACAGAAAAGCATCCGAGAGCTGTTAATACGAGCTGGTCGAACGTTCTGCTAAAGTGGTAGCAAGCTGCGAATCCACCACTAACAGTCCACATATTGTGCTACGCTAGCGGCATTAACACCAAGAGGCTCTGCACAGCGTCGCAGCCTGTGCTCAGACTGGCAGTGGAAATCTGAATATTGCCAAATCCATGTTGGATTCAGCAAATTTTTATCAACTCTAAAAAAAAAAAAAGAGCTAATTTCCACCCACCACACTGTTCAAAGTGTGTGGAGTTGGTCTAACTCTCATGAATATGGGGAGTGTTGCAGGTCTCTCTTCGCCGAATGCTGCATTTTCTTTTTCTTTGATGTAAGTATATTAACCCTATGAGTTCTGGCCTAGTGTAATTTTACACCTTTACTGTTAAGCTCTTATCTTGGTCATTAAAATTATTCAGATTTTCCACATGATTTCTTTTGCAGATATTTTATATTAGCCTTTATATCAAAGAAATGTATTATGAAATTGAAATGTCTTTATATATATACCTCACATAATTGTGTAGGGGAGATTGTGTAGAATCTAAAATCAGAATCATGACGGTGGGATACTGTGTGATAGATATGAACATACCTATCATATCTATACAATGATGAGTAATTCAAACAGAAGTAGCGGGTGTGTAGATGGATGCAGAGCTGTATGCAGGTTGTAACTATGATTACATTTGATTTCGCCAGCACTTCTTCACACTGACAAGCGCCTGGCATTGTCGGAAAGGTCAGGTTGTGACGTTTCATTTGACATCTGCTGCAGAGGTGCAATAAAGACTCGGAGAGCAATTCGACTGAGAAGAAGGGATGTGAACTTAACCCCCTTGTCGCCGGTTGTCGCAAATTTGCAACTTACCGCTGCAGCCGAGATAGAGTACGCACTCCCCCAATGCTGGTTCGTGCATATTCAATACATACCTAGGAACCTTTTGCAAGCACTGGTTTCTCTTAGGACCGGTTTGAATGACATTTGCGGCATCAATAAAACAAATTTTTACCAATAATGTCTGTTGCATTTCACCTTTATATCTACTATATGTGCTATAGACAAATTAACAATCTCCACTTAATTTAACATCAACTTGAAATCAAAAACAAATAAAATTATTGTTTTTATATAATTGTAAATAAATTCAGGTGTCAAGGGGCTATGGATGCAGCCTAGGGTTATTTTCCTTTTGAAGGCATTGCTTAATTGCTTGAAAAGTTAAATTTAATGACTGGCTGACTAACAAATAATTCAGTAATTGACTGCATGTTTCAGTAGAACATGTTGTAGTTTTTCACGTCAATATTTCTGGAAGAGAATCTTCAGTTTTTTACTAATCCATGACAGCCTGCAGCACATTTCAGACACTGCAGTTCCTATTTAATCTATTTTTACAGTTTATTTTTGACTTTTTAGTATTTGAAGTATCAACATTTTTTTTCACCCAAAGGTCAGCCCATGAGAGGTCGTTCTTTGTTATCTAATGACCAAATTCCATCCTCTACCACAAGAAACAATACAGATACTGTATATATCATACATCTGTGCTGGTGTCCTACAGGTATCGGTAATATCTCCTTTTTTTCAGCTTGTTCTTCTACTCTAATGTGTCCTTGGGACCATGGAGAGGCTGTATGAAATACCTTTTCAAATCAATCTGTCCGTTTAGTACGTTCTAACTGAGCACTGTCTGATTTCTCCAAAGAATAAGAACCATTCCACTGTGAAGCCTGTTTGTAATTAAAAGTAATTTTCCGTCTGAAAATGCCATGAGCACATTGTATAATAAGCACTCCCAGCAACGATTTTAGCAAGGAAAGAAAAATTAAAACGCTCTACTCAGCTAAAGCTGTGCGATGCAGATAGTTTGCGTTTGGATTTATCGTTATTGAACATTCATTACTCTTGACTCTGGGAGCTGTGTGAAGGTGTTTGTCTTTCATTTCTCAGGATCAGTTTCTGATTACAAGCAGAACACTACTGACCTTTCATTTCCAAAATACAAACTTGGTACGCTTTCCGCCAAGCTGAGCACAGTCTCAGAATTACTGGTGGCATCAGGGAGACTTCTATAGCAGCTATGTTCATGTTTAAAGCTTGGACAATTTTATAAAGATTGTTACTACAGATAGAAATACATATCTAGAAATATATAGAGCTACAAACCTATGCGACATAGTTTAACCTGATTTGCTCTAAATTGTAAGACTTCATAGTAGTAGCACAGCTTCTTTTCAAACTGAGCTTCATTAGTGAGAGTAAAGACTCATAGAAACACTATTAACGTATGAAACTGTCATCTAATGACTGTTCTTTGCTGGCATTAGATAGAAACAGCAGCTGCATTTGGCTCCTGGTGTCTTCATCATCCCATCTAGCAGCCTTGCTCTGTTATCAAAGTATGGACACCTGATCCTTTGCTTGTTTAGTAATGTTTCCTCATCGTGTTATAAAATGTTAAGTAATTTCAGTTCCTCTGTATACAATGTTTGTATGTTTTTCAGTGGTCAAAATATGACAATAGTTTGCATCCAAATGAGTTTCAGTTAATTTTGAGAAAAAAAACACACAAGCGAAAATGTGAATGTATATGTTAATGTATATTTCATGTCCATCCAAGACCGTTATGCAGATATTGTCTGATAGCTCTTTTGCATAACAGTCGGGTGCCATTAAAACAGCAAAAGAAAAAGGCGCAACAAGCCGATGTAATCTCCCCAGGGGAGAGGTTTGTACACTTAATCAAATATTAGTCTCAACCATGATTTTGACGTCCTGCGGAGAACATGATTGACAGCAATGCTGACGTTTAAAATGCGTGCTCTGCTCATTAAAAACTCCGCTGCATGTCAAATTAAGAGCTTCCTAAACTACCAGCCAGCCACCACGAATGATCGACATGTTCTGGCTTCACTTTTGGGGAGCTGTCATGCTGCTGTGCACCCCTGCAGCGGCAATCCGTGCAAAAACTTTCTCCAGCTGCAGTCCAGGGTAGAAGAGCAAAATACAACAGAGCACAGACGAGGAAATCAAAGTCAAAAGCCTGGAGCACAAGGTTAGGGGTTGGTTCTTCGAAACAGATCATTAGCTGCTGTTTGGTAGCATGTTGTATTTAGGGTCAGTGATGCTAAGCAAGAACAAGTCATATGCAGAGTAGAGAAGATTTGCGTCTGGCACGAAGCAACACAATGAACTCTTTCAACCACCTAAAAAAAACACTACAAACTGCTGTATGATGAAAGAAGAAGACGGTTAACCTCGCTGAGTCCCTGTCCTTGTCCAGCATCAGCTCAGATATCCATGATGGCACAGCTATGCAGTGTATCACCATGTCTCATAATGTCAAAGTAAAAGCAGCTCTGTTGATTTAATTTTGGGTACAAAAAGTTTTAGTACAATTTAATTTAAATTTATCTTCCAGGAGATGCAGTTTGAATAATAACCAGGCTTAATTTGATGCAAAGATATGTAAATGAAAGTGCAATAATAAAAAATACTTTGTCCTTAAAATCAATTGTTAATCATGATGAATAATCGCAATCTCAAAACTGATCAAGAAATCTGCCATAATCGTGCAGCCATATCTCAAACAGTGAAACACAGTCTTTTCGCTGCTCCACAAAGATCTGCTGCTTTTGCCTGCCATCATCTTTCACTGAAGGTGGAGTCAAACGCTTTGTCTCCATTTGTTTGCCTTCATTGCACTTTGCTTTACACCAAGGTTTCACCCAGATAACTACATGCTTTGTTTGTTTTGAAAGACAAACTTCTAATGTCAGGGTACGAATGGGAAAAAGCTCATAAAAACGCTTGGGTGGAGAACAAAGAAAAGAAAAGTCTTCATGTTTGGAATGGATGGCACAGCTGGCGGCAGGTGAATCACTGTTTCAGCTGACGTGGAAGTGCGTTGTGTTCACGTGTTTCGAAACCACTGAATTTTCGGACCTGTGTGATGCAGCTTTTAGTTTGTCAGCTGCTTTGGGGGAAAAAAGGTGCCTATATCAACAATGGAATTTAATTTGGACAAATGGGGTGACTCTACAGCTCCCTGGTTGCAGAACCTGTGACGCTTTCCTCTGTTACAACCTTAATTTTTTGGTTAGGCTGATTAGACAGGCACTGCTAAACGTGAAATTCTTGCCTAGGGCTGCTCAATTATAGATAAATAGGGTGAGATCTCAGATTGGGGAGGGAAAAAAAAGCACTGGGCAAACATATTCCTTTTTTTTTTAAATTCTTTATTATACATCTAGCCAAACTCGACTGCCTCTAATGCTGTAATCTGCACTTTAAAAAGAAAAAAAAACACAAAGGACAAGAAACAACAATGAATTAAAGGAGCATCTAACTGACTGTGAGTCGCAAGGAGGCAGAGAGAAGCAAGGTAGGCATTTGTGGAGAATGAGCCTTATTGATTGGACATAAACCACCACTTAGAAAACTGACCGGTTTAAAAGAAGGAGTGCTGAGTCATGGGGCTGTCAAGCAGTCAGCCACTCAGAGTAAAGAAAGGTCAGAGGCCTGTGTGGATAAACAGATATCAGCAATATCATCAGCAATATCATAATGAATTATAACAATCCACTTTTGTAGATTTGGCCAGTTTATTAGTCAAGATAGTGTCACAGATTGGACTGCATTAGTTTTTCTTCCCCTTCCATAGCACTTTGCTCTTTAAAAGTTACAAGACAGCTTGGAATGTTGATGGGAAATGTTTTTTCTAATCTTAAAATATATTTTTCACAGACTTCCAACTTCCACATACACATGGCTGAACTGATGAATTGCAAAAACTATCAAGTTTCCATGGCAACAGCAGATAAAGTGGAGAGGATGTGACTCCGCAGTGCCTGTTTTTTACTTTCACTTGCTTGCCACTAAAGTAAAAATAAAATTAACTCCTCAGACACAATATCAATATATTCAAGTTATATTACATTTTCACTAAATGTTTTCTTACAAATATTCAAAGTGCCAAGTTATTATCCTGTTATTTCCTTTGTCCTGTCACTGTTTGCTGTAACAATAACCCAGATATCCCCTGAGGGATCAGTTTCATCTTATCTTAATAGGAAGACAGACTGAGGGCTGGGTGAAGTCACAGCGAGCCCCGCTGTTGTTTGGATGTCCTCTAGCTAGAGGGAAGGACAGGCTGATAAACACAGACATGGAGAGAGGACGGGAAGGAGAGGAGAGGAGTAAACAGGCCTGCCAATTTTAGAAAGTGCCAGGAGGGTTATGGTCTTCAGATGAACAAAAGTGTAAAAAGAAAGAGCAAATAATAACTAAAGAATGTTTTTTTTATCACCAAAACATTTTAGTTATGTGGGGAAAAAACTTTATGTGGATAATCATAAATACTTTGAGTGCATCATGTGGACTTCTTCAGTCAGTGTCATAAGTGTCACAGTATGCAGATGATTACTTTCTTTACATGTCTCATTAAAGCTTCTCCATGTTAACTAATAAATACACATTTAAGACCTACCAATGATAAGCAAGTATAATGTAGTTGGAAGCATCTGAAAGACATATTAAGAGCATAGTTTATGTTGATAATTATAAGTTCTTCTGTGAACACTCATTTCAAGATACTAAAACTATGTTTAATCATTCATTATCTGTTTACACAGCAGCCTCCATCTATAGATGCCCACACAAGGACTCGTAATCAGCAAATGCATTAATAAGCACTTCTGTCTGCTTACAACTACATTATTGTATGTTGTACACGTTATGTTGCAGCGGATCTTAAACAGACTAAACACTGTAATAATATAATATATTCTCATTATATTGCTCCAGGTCTCAGATCCGTGAGTCAGTATGTCTTCTAGCCAAGTGAATCTCATGGTGCATTTTCATCTTTACTCATTAAAAGAGTTTTTTGGGGTGAGATTAGTATCAGCTGTGAAGGGACCCAGTGTTGCTGCTCTTTTGGCTGCTTGTTAACTGGTGGAACGTCACGCTGCTGACAGTTTAATTATCTTAAGACGAGGCCTGACTGACTACGGGTCACTTTTAGACAAGGGTTTTTTTAACGATGACTTTTTTGGGTATTTTATGCCTTTATTGGACAGCGACAGTAGAGCAAGACAGATAAATGTAGGTACAAAGAGTAGAAGTGACATGCAGCAAATGGCCTGGCCAGCTGGGAACTGAACCGGAGACCAGTGCTCAGGGCATCTGTGCTCATGTGGTATGTGCCCTAACCACTCGGATGTCAGGTCGCCACAAACTCTTTCTTTTACTGGACTCTTTATTGGTTTCTTTTATTGGACAAATTCAATCATGAATGTTGGGTTTGGGTCTATTTTGAGATTGTTGGTGATAAAAAAAACAATGCAGCTAAAAATGTATGTGCCAAATATGTCATAAAATCTTAAGTAAATTACTACTGCTTTGTCCACTCCTGAAAAGTAGCGCAACTCAGCAAAACACAGGCTGTGTTAACACCTTCCATAAAAACGCTTTTGTTGTCGAAGCAAAGACTACACTGTCAACCATAGACTCATTATACTACAGATATTTTACTGCCTGTTTTCCAGTTTGTTTCCACACTTGTCTCCTATCTACTTTGGGTAAACACAGTTCAACTGTGAAGTCCCTACATTTTTATTACATAACTGTTGGTCACAGTTGAATCACTAATGGCTTCCTTCACGGTTCAGTTTGTGTTTTACATGATCTAGTTACTGCACACAATTTATTTTTGGCACTTCTTTTAAATGAGACATGTATAATAAAGTGATTTTGAATCAATACAAGGATTTTCAGATCAGATTTGTTACATTTTCAGATGAGACGGCATGTCACAGATGAGTAGTTCAAGGTCGATAGGAAAGTTGAATATCTTACAGCTTTGGTTTGTCACACTTGGTTATGTTATCTCAGATATTCTATTAGTTTATTAGTCAGATCATTTTCATTAGCCTATGGCCCACCTAAAGTTAAGATCTGACTCATCCCACCATTACCTAGAATGCACTCAAGCGAGATGCAGACCCACGCCAGATGCCTTCCTAAACATGGCAGGTAGCCCTGCGATCTTGACCTTTGACCTTTTGACCCCAAAATTAATGGGTGACCAGGGTAGATCAAGATCAACATCTGTGCTGAGTTTTATTATCCTATCTCTATTTGTTATCGAGTTATGGTGCGGACATACACACCCACATATCCACATACATACATACAGATACACAGACAGACAGACAGACAGCAGTAAGTTTAAGGTCAGAGGTCAAGTTCAAGGCCAAGAGGTGCAATGCGATAGTCCTACCCTTAAGCCCTATTCTTACAGGATAAGTATTACCTGGGGACCTATTGTAATTTGTAATAATTGCTGAGGTCGTCAGTGATATTAATCCCGTAAGAATCGGCCATGTCGGTAATTTGGAAAGTAAAAATTCTCTCGCAAATTACCTACTATATTTTGCTGAACTCCGACGTCCTTGGATAATTTTAATCCCGTGAGAATACGCATCTCAGTGATTTGGCCAGAAATGGGCGGGACCCCACAGGCATTTTGGCGGTTTTTGTTTACTAGATGCATTTTTATTCATTTTTGGTGAATGATGGAGGCTGCATTGGAGTGTTTAGAGGAGCTTTTAGGTCCCGGGCCTGTAAGAGCTTATCGGCCCGTCACGTACGGAAAAAAAAGACAAGGCTGAAAAGGAGGAGCGAATTCACCTCCAAATGGCGGATCACTTGCGTGACAATGTGTGGTGTAAATAATGTTTTCTATTTTTAGCCTACTGCCGGGACTTTTTCTTAGCACCCGCCATGTTGAAAACAAAGTGAGCGCTGAGCGGATGTTACGCAATACGTAACGCGCTGACATCATCCAGGGGAAGTCAGTAAAATCTTGGGGAAAAGCTGACTTGGGTTATCCCGTGAGAATGGGACACATAAAAAGCTGACGTAAGGGGGTCATTTATTTATTACACGGGGTCCCCAGGTAATACTTATCCTGTGAGAATAGGGCTTTAGATATAGTAAAGTTCATCATTGCAAGCTTATATAGTAGATTATAAGGGGATTTTGCACTAATTAGCCCTGTGACCTTGACCTTTGATCTTTTGACCCCAAAATTAAAGGGTGACCGGGGAAGGTCAAGATCAACATCTGTGCTGAGTTTGATTATCCTATCTCTATTTGCTCTTGAGTTATGGTGCGGACATAGCCACCCACCTACACACATGCATACAGACAAAAAGACAGACAGATAGACAGACAGACAGACCTGGGGAAGATGGTCATAGTTTATGTTATATCTCAGCCACTCCTAGACTAGGCTTAACATGAATTAGGGGACACGGAATACAACCACAGTTTACCACAGTGCTTCTAGGGTTTAAAGGTTCACAGAATCTACAGTTTGGTTTCCCGTTTTTCGGTTTGGTTTGGTAAGTTCTTGGTAAGGCAGAAGACTACAGGACATTCATAACTGGAACGTGCTCTTCATTTATTTGGCAAAAACATTTCTTTGCCTCGACAAAATTTTGGCTGTGTCTTCTTAGTCAAATTTTAATTCTAAGAAAAAGTTTGATCATAACTGTAAACAAAAACTGGAGCTTTGTTACTCTTATATTTTAAAAAACAGCCAAGGCAAGGAAGTCTGACTATTTCTCATCGTGTTTGATCATTAAGTTTGAGAATTATTGAGTTGCTGAAGTGTTGGCAAGAAGGGATATTACAGAGCAACTCAAGTACTTTAATTATGTGCTGAAATCCCACATTCTCCACGACTGTGTATCTTTCACTATAAATGTTGCATACACCTGTTGACTGGTTCTTGTACACAGTCGGCATTTTATCCACCACTTTCTTTCTGTCGTTGCCATAGCTAACATTAAATCCATACTCCTGCCATACAGTACTGAAGCAATGCCGGTGGATCCTCTATCTGTACTTTGTCTTATCCGCTTACCATTTCTAAGACTGATAGACAGCTGCAGTTGACACATTTGTGCCAACTGAGGAGATTCACTGGGTTAACAGCGAAGCAATACAAGCCCCGAACTGTGACTAGCGAAGCGAACAGGTCAGGTTTAATAGTTGATCTGGTCCAGCCCTCGCAGGTGCCCTAATGTAGAGCCCACTGCCTGCAGCAAGAGATGTTCCTCCGAGCCTTAAAAACCCACCTGAATAACGCGCTTGGTAAGAGGAGGGTTAACTGGTAGAGTAAGGTGCTCTTTGTCTGTCTCTCCCATCAGTGAAGAGAAATAAAACCCAGTGAGTAAAGATGGGTCCCCGGTGGCCACGTAGATTCACACCGCTGCCAAGAAAGGAGAAGTCGAAGCAGAATTTAGCCTCTAAAATCCTGATGCTTACTCGCTACTGACAACGTCTGCCAAAAAGCTCCCTTTTTCACTTAAATGTGTGGGCTGATGTCAAGATGGGAGGTCTAGACTTGGTAGTGGCTTCAGTCAAAATGGCTTATTCTGTATTTTCCCATTTAAGGTATTGGTAATTAAGACGTATATATATGATGCCATGTTACGCAAAAATGCCAGTCAGATCACATGACCAATTTGTCTGTGCCTTATACACCGGCTGAGGACACATTTAAGCAGCTTCCTGAGCAGGAATAGAGGAAGGCAGAAGAGATATGTGCGATGAAATGGGTGCAGAGAGGAGAAACCTGGTTCACAGTTGTCATCAATGATGGATTGTATGGCAGAGGGAAGGTTACCTCCTGGATATCAATTTGGCTGCCTGAGTAACCTTCCAGATATTATTCAGGTTAGAGAGCAAGGTGGAGACTTAAAGTACTTATGTTGAGTGGAAACACCTCAGAGTGGAACTTTCACACAGATTGCATAAAGATTTTCCAGCCCATATGCAAAGGCGCGCAACTTTTTATTTCACACATCAAAGGTTTATATGCCTAACTTTCTTTTTTTGTGACATCTTATTAATTTCAGAATGTGTGTGCTTCTAGCTTAGACGCTGTGTTGTTTTGTTTGCTACCAGACCACCTGTTTCAGACCTCATCAGCCTAGTAAATGGCTGTAATTATCTAGTATCATTCACGTGGGCCAGTAGGGACCCCCTCCATCTTCTAGCAGGTCATTATCACCCCACTAAATGATGATGGAGTCACGACTTTGCCCTTGCAAAGACAAGTAAAAGTCCACATCAAGAGGTTGGAGAGGTTGGTCAGGGGACTTTCAACTAGGAAACTTAAATTTAAGTCCCGTCTCTTTTTCACCAGTGTTTATTTGCGTTTTTAGTCCGTGTTGGGGACGTTTAGACACCCAAACTATTTGGTTAGGTTTACAAAGGACCCTTGTCACACAAGACCACAACAGGTTGCGTACATTATAAGGGTTGCTTTCTACTTATCAATGACCAGAGCATAAATGGAAGTGACTTAAACCTACATTCTTACTAACAGCCAGCAGGGGGCGACTCCTCTGGTTGCAAAAACAGGTGCGATTGTATTGAAGTGTATGAGAGAAGGATCCTACTTCTTCTTTGATGTGTTACACTAGTAACTATTTTCCAAAATACTTTTGGAATAATAAACATTGTTCACTTTGGAAATATATGATCCCATTTAGAGTAAAATAGAGGCCAAGCAGGGTATGTTTTAGGGCGGGGCTACCTTGTGATTGATAGGTTGTTCCCATATCGGCGTGCATAGTGGTCTTGAGCTCTCCAGTCAGATCCACCAAGACGAGGGCAGCCAAATGTCAAAGTTGAGGTTTCACGAGAGTGGTTCACAAATCACGGGGTGACATCAAGGTGGCTACATCCATCTTTAATCTACAGTCTATGGATGAGAATGGATGATAACGGCCTACTTAGCCTCCTAGAAGGTGGATTAGGTCCCTAATGGATCATATGTATGGGAATGATCTGCAGCGATGATGACCATTTAATGGACTGATGACATCCGAATCGGGTGGTCTGACTTTAGATCTCATCAGTAATGACTTTCAGATTTTCTATTCATCTTAATCTTTAATTAGAAATCTGATGTTAACAAATAGCAAATCAGCCTGGTAAACATACAGTACTAATTAGTATTTTAGTCCAACATCAGTCAGATGATTTAAAAATGATTTCTTGTTCAAGAGCAGTAAAAAAAAAACAGATTGAGGTAATGATTCAACAATCTACGGTTTCTACTCCAACTCTAATTATGTGGTTTTGCTGTACAACTACATACATAGTCAGCTCTGCACAGCTGCTATCTCCCACAAGCTGCTGTGTTTCAATATGGCCACCAGAAGGACTGTTACATCACCTGAAAGCCCTCACAGTTAAACAACCCTGTGCAGAGTGCGGCTTTTTGCAGGTGACAAACCAATGTGACAAAGCAACGACGGATTACATGCTCCCGGTCCATTACTGGCTCAAAGAAGTGAAGGAAATGACCTGCTTCTAGTTATCTTTTGTTTCTTGCTGCATTTTGGCTTTAGCTTTGACAAGGCTTAAACCTCACCAAGCTTCGACTGATTCCTCCGTCTCTCCTGGACCACCGTGAACACACACAGAAAAGCTGTAACAAAGGAAGTGGAAAAAGAGATGGAGAGAGGAGCAGACAGGTGTAAAACTCCTGAGGGTTCCTTTTGGGTGGAAAAAGCTGAAGACAAGATCAGCTTCTTCTTCTTCTTCTTCCTTCTCCCTCGCTCTCTTTCTGTCTGCTGCTACTAACCTGCTCATTCATGTCTCCCTCTAATGACCAGAGGGCCTCAATGTCATTTCATACATCAGCACCGCTGCAACAAACAGTTCTTTTCATTAATCTGCTCATTATTTTGTTGATTGAGCTGTTGATTGGTTTGTCTATAAAACGGCAACAAGTGGTGGGAAATGAAACCTTGAGCTATGGGAACAGCTTCCCAAAGCCCAAGGTGATGTATTCAAATTGCACAAAAGAAAAAACTAATTATCAGAAGGTGGTGGTGAAATGTGGAGGATGAATGCAGCAGTCTAAAATGCGAAAATATTCAGTTTACGAACAGTCATGAAGCAGTAAATCATCATATTTAAGAAGCTTTGACCGACGATTGGTTGGAATTTAATCTGGAAAAAAATAAAATGATTAGGAATGGATGCAGCTGCTTTTCTTTGGATTGAGTTGGCTGATTGCTGATTTCCATTTTGACCAAATTAAAATCAATAAAACGTGCTACAAGAAGCACACAAGAAGCAAACTTCTTCATAATGAACACTTGTCCGGGCTTATGACGGCTGTCAAGTCACAAACCAGCAAGACAATCTGACAGCGTGACGAATTCAATGGAAGCGATTGAAAGCCATTGTTAACTTAAAAGTTTTAAAGCCACAGTTATTCTACTTGCTATGATGAAATAAATGTGATTTCAAGCCCTAAAAATTCCTAAACCTTACATTAACAGTCAGTGAATTGGTGAATCAGTGAGGCAGGTTTCATTGCAGCTTTTACAGTCTATTGAGTACAATCTCACCGCACCACGCCGGAATGAGCTCTCAGGTCAGACGTCTCATAACAGTAATAATAAAAACACACTGGCTGTACTTGCAGACATCCTGCTGGAGGTGGAAGACACTGACTGAATGAGACTTTCCACAAAAGACAGCCCAGTATTTGTCTGATATATCAGGCGTATATAATGGCCAATTGTGCACTGGTGTTGCTCCACGTCTCGCCTGTTGCTGCGGCACAGATTGCTGCAGCGTCAGCCAACTAAAACAGGCCAGGAGCGAGGAGCAGCGGTGTGGCTTCTGGCTGTCCGAAAGGCACAGAAACCATTCAAGGTCAAACATTAAGAATGACTCATCAAATCATCGTACGCACCTCGCCGCTCGATGAGCCACTGCGTGTGTGTGTGTGTGTGTCAACAGGCATGTCGGCGATGCTCTATTTGTACTGGATAGTGCTTGAGGCCCATATGCCCCTCTCTCACTCCCTATCTTTTCCCCCCGTCTCTGTGTGTGTGTGTTTCACTGGAAGTGTGTGAGTGAGTGTGTGGGCGTATCTTAATGAAATCTGACAGAGAATTGTGACAATCAGTGAAGAAGCATCCTGCAGAGGTTAATAAGCTGCACTTCTCACTGCAGCAGCAGGCCTCCATGCACACACACACTCCTCAAACACACACACACCCCAATCTCCCCTGTGTTTTTATTCTGCTAAAATTATATTTAGAGATTACAGAGATGAAATTTATGGCCGGTATCTTCGGCACACTGTGAGTGCCAATCTTTCTTGTTGGTTTCCTGCAGAAAACACTCTTTAAAACCCAAAAGGGCGACATCACTGCTTCTACTTTCGGTGATAAATAACAGCTTATAATATGATGTCACTTATGATAACACAAAGCAGTTATGTTTCCCCATGAAATGTGTGGAAGTGCATGAAACGCGAGGTCAGAATTCCCTGTAGAAAAACAAAATCAGTAATTTCCTTCACGCCAGAAGTAACATCTCAAAAGCTAATTTACAGTAACTGCCTCTTATCTGCGTCTTGGGAATATATTTGGAAAAGCAGCTCCCCTCTGTTGAATGTATTTAAAGTGGCAAAACTGCAACAGCCAGGGGTTAAATTGGGATTTGTGAGGGACGGCACACAGTAGAAACAAGGACTGCTTCTTTAGCCTAAACTAGTTGCACTAAAAACTGTACACGTTGTGTTCTGTAGATGTAAAAGCAACTGAATTTCGTAAATGTCATGTTTTTAAAAACTAAGAACACCTCCATTGTATCGGGGAACGTATTCAGAGTCTGACGTCTCATATTAAATCTGTCTAAATAGTCAAATATCACAAAGAATGTTTTTGCTTTAGGTCATTTATGTCCTTTCTGTACCTTTTTTGTAATTTGTACGATACAACGTTTTAAATGAATTTCTAAGAAAACGTTCACCTCCATAAAGCTCTCTGAAGTTCCACAGTACAATGATACAACATCACAGATATACAGGCCTATTTTTAAATGCACTGCAGTGGCAGACCACTATTTAGTTTTTTATTTTGATTAACTCTGATATTCATGCCTTACATAAAAGCCCACTGATCCAACTAAAGCATCTGCAGCATCTTATAGATTTGAGTACAATAAAATTGTGTTCTCATTGTTCGGCTGGCTGTCTGTCGCCTCATTTTTCATTCGCTTAAGTGATTAGATAAGTTCCAATCTTGCAATAATGGTACTACTGTAAACTCCATTGCATTTAAGCAGTAAAACCGACTCTCTAGAGGTAACGATAATTGGGCTTTTGCTGAGAATAAAAATGTATGGACAGCCCTGACGGTCCTGGATTCATCCTGAGCTCGACCGTTTTGTTGCTAATAATTTCACTGTAGAGACTGTGGATCTGTGCACAACACCTCTGTGTGCCGTGCAGCCAAAGCATTTAGGTTAATACAGCTCTGTAGTATCACCATGGCACGTCAGAAGATGTAAATAATTAATGAAGTTACCTGCTGTTCCACCTGAGTAAGTCGCGCACAGCCCCACTCTCAGTGCGGAGGAAGTACTGAGTGCACTGCTGTGTGATACAGCTGTTTAATAAAGTCGAAGAAAGGAAGAAGGCGTTCTACCTGTGCTTGTTCAGTTCATGTCAGAGCCTGAAAGCAGGTTTCAAGAGCAGGAATGTTGCGTTGTCGATTTGCTCTGGAGTGAATCTCAACCCAGCAGCAGCGGCAACGTCAGCATGTCAATGAGAATCGATACGAGAATCGATAAAGAACCGAATCGTTAAGCAGTGGAATCGGAATCATAAAAATCTTATCAATTCCCATCCCTATTCAAGAGTTAGCATGTGAATTGGTAAAGCTGCAGCACTAGAGGAGACAGAGCTGGACTCCGACAGGGTGTGATTTGGATATCAGAAGGCAGAGCTCAGCTTCCAGACCAATTTAATTCCTGATAACAACAGCAGCAGATGGAGAGGTAACAGTAGTATTAGCAATATGTATCATTAGAACTAATAATAGGTAATACTAGAAAAAGTAGCCGTCGTAAAAATTGCAGTCGTGGGTGAATGCTCCACTGTGCCAAGGACTAAACGCACATATTTATTTGTTTCATACTTAATCATTTGGACAGAAAAACTGTGCATTTCTATTTAAAAATCTACTTCACATGCAAAATCGAAAATACGGACGAAAAATGCCACAAACCAAATCTTCGGATTTGAATGAGCAGTATCAGGATTTTAAAATCCCTATCAGCAGGGCTCCATTCCCAAGTCTGGAGTCGTGTTGCTGCGACCATCTGCTCTCTAACCCTGCCCAGGCTCCACAGATCACTGCACTACCACCCCTGGATTATGGCATCAGCACACACACATGTTGCTGCCAAGTGACGACAGTCTATTTGTGTGCCCGTGCGTTTTCGGGCAGCGCAGTCACTAAACGGAAGACAAACTGCTCGCATTTCTGCACAGAAGAAAAAACAAACACAAAAAATCGATCCCGTCCACATTGGCCTGTATAAAGCGAGTTTATTTTCTGTCTATAGTTGTGACATATTTGATTTTATAACATCACTTCTTTCCTGCGGCAAAGAACAGGCTCTTGGCCACAAAGTAGAATGTGGGAATAGTGTGGATATTATAAAATGAGGAAAGTGCTGAGCCTTAGATTGGAGAGCAGCTTGCGTGGATTCTCGTCTTTCCTGGGATGAAAAACGTGATTAACAAATTGCTCCACGGACACGTTAAAGTCAGACTATCATTTCACGCATAGTCAGAGAACAACAGCAAATCCTCTTATCATCTTACTCTGGACTGTTTTCAATCTATACGCCGCGCGCTGCAATACAGACCATGTAGCTGAGTCCACATACTCATGCATCACTCATCAAGCATCACGTTTCCAGTTTAGTTTCCATGCATATTGTTGAGAAATCATGTCAAGCGTGAAATCATGTGATAAAATATATCAGTGTGATGTGGCTGATTCCACAGCGTCCACTGCACAATCATCAAAAGGACTGACGGAGCCTTGATTTAGCAAAGCTCCAGAAACAGCAGACAGGAAGATATCAGCAGAGGCGTTTTGATGTCGTGGTTGAAAAGTAGTTTTTTTTTCCTCCAGAATTATCCCGCTACATTCGGATGCTACTTTGTTGAAATGTTTATGTGCAAGAGGATGAAGTGGTGCTGCAGCGCTACAGAATCTGAATTGCAAACGCTACGCACACACACACACACACACACACACACACACACTACAGTATTTCACAATCTCTGTCTCTTTCAATCCCTTCGTCCAGAAAATACAGAGAGCTCAGAGGTCTATTTCTGACTCACTTCAACACTAAAGTCAGTCAGGCATTGCTGATGAAACACACACACACACACACACACACACACACACACCCTAGGCTAGGTAATACATTTGTTATAAAGCATTCTCCTGACGATGCAAAATGACATGCTGCCCTCTCTGTTTCCCAGTGCTCCGACAACAACCAGAAACCTCAATCCTGACTCACTGTATGAAAATCAGGTTCATTCCTTTATGAAAAATCATCGGCCCACTTACAGCACACGTCGTTGCCCTGAATTATAATTTATATAAAACTTGTTGCCATAGCAGCAAAAACCCTACACTGCCTTCTTTTCGACAGCGGCACTACAATAAAGCAAAAACCATCAGAGAGTATAACTTATGACATACAGCTTTCCAAAAAAAATAAATAAATAAATAAAAAATCATGACAGTGAAATCCTTGCAGAGCCTGAGCTACACAAAGGGCCGGAAAGCAGCTTTGTGGGATTAAAAATTACTGCAAGAAGTCTTAAATAACAGTGGCAGCCAACAAGTCCTGCATCACAAATCATGAAATTCAGCGCCACGGGGGGAGTCGCAATCAATGACTGACTTACTGACTATGCATGAAATCCCCTGCAAAAGCGTATAGAGCCAGTGTCTCAGGTGCACTGGAATGATAACACTGCTGCACCGAGGCACGCTGTGACTAGAAGGCAGGCTGATTTTATTCTGTTTAATAGATCAGAAATCAGAAAATCCAAATAAGGGGGGGAGGGAAAGGGACGAGGAATGTATGCTAAAAAAGGAAACTGATTTTGATAAACCACAACATGCAAAAAAAGGGAGGTCAAAGCACGAGCAAGACAGCGAGGATTAAAGTAGGCCAGTCAAAACACAGGATGAAAAATTCAGACGCCTCAATCTCCCCGGAATCATCCTCAGACACAGCAAGCTGGTAATCGTTCGGGCCGGGACGTGTCAAGAGAGCCGCTCGGAGAGGTTTCGGAGGTTGCTATTTATTCCTGAGCGCGTCTCTGGCTCCGCGGAGATCGGCGGTCACCGAGAGCAGATGGCCCGAACGCTATCAGCCTATTCCCCCCCGCTTTGTTGTGGCCCTAATACAACAAGGCGCTGGAGATACGAGGCTCAGATGTGTCGCCTGTGGGAACGGGCAGGAGTCATGTGACTTGACATACAAAAATACCCTCCGCTATTGTTTCAGTCGGTACATGCGAGGTGGAAATGCTGTCGTGCACCGTTCTGACACGATTCTTCAGACGTGATTGCATTGACGTTTCATTTGTACATCGAATACATACAAAATTGATTTAAAAAAGCGGATAATAAACAAACTAAAATGCATTTAAATCACACTGTGGCATCAGAAAGGCGTTCAAAAAGGTGTCTACATTCATCTCTTTCCGCCCTGTTGCTGAGCAGTGATCTGTGATATGCATCCAATTGCCCAATCCTCACGCAGCCACAACAATGCCGGCAAAACTGGGCCTGACCTGAGGAATTACATGCGCAAACACAAAAAGGCTCCTCATACGGCAGCAATGACTCATCCCATGTTAATACTGTAATACAAGTAAAGCCTGGTGCAGATTAACACGCAGCGTGAATGTCTAGATTTCAAATGCTGATGGTACTCAACCGTTAGGAGGATTTAATTTAAAAGGGAGCAAGAGTAATTGTGCATTTGCGATATATTTAGTGTCACTAACGAGTCATTCACTGCATTGTTTCGGCATTGTTTTTCCCAGTAAGCATGGTCAGTTTTTTGGTGACGTCTTGTTCTTTGAGCCCTTCTGGTAATTTTCCGGCAGGCTTGAATATTTCTAAATCCCCAATAATGTTAAAAGAGAAAGAAAATGCTTCACTTTTTCTTCCAACGCAACTCAGTTTTAATTCAAGTTCAGTCAAGCCAGTGTAACATGTGGTTCTTCATGTGAAAAGAGGTTTTAACTTGCATAACATACTGCAGCTGCGTGATGCGGGAGCCCAAGGTGGGGGTGATTCTAGGAAAACTATCTTTTGTAAAAAAAAATACCTAAAAAGAAGGAAATAACGGTTGCCATATTCTTGTTGTTTATCGTTAAATATGTAAGAAGCAAACTGCTCGTTATGGAGAATTAGCCAACAAGAGGAGGAAAGACTTTTTTAAAAAAAAATTCAATGTGACTTTAAAGAGTCCACGCTACACTACGGCTTGGCACACACCTCGCCCAAAGCTGCTGAATTATGTTTTTTTCAGCCTCCACTTTCTCAGCACAAAGAGAATTACTGAGAGCACAAATCTTATGGCCGGAGTTGGTCGCAAATCCTTGGGAGTATATAACCGACTGGTAGGTGTCAAACCCCTTCAGTGGCAAAGCATCTTCAAAAAGCCACCTGGAATAGTGCACGAGGCTCCGGTGGACCCCCAGCTTGAGGATAATGACACACTGGGAGCCGCAAACATGCTTTGACCCAGAGTGAATGTTGTGAAGAGGTTGCTGCTCTGTGTTGGAAGTTGGAACCCTGTCATTTTGGCAAGGGGGAGATGAAAGCACTGATCCTCAGGGCAAAAAGAAAAAAAAAAACACTTGAAATGCCCTTGAAAGGTGCAGCTGGTGTAGAAGATCCTAGTCAGCTGGGCCCAAGAAAATACAATGTTTAACTGAGCTAATACCAGCTAATGAGCTCCCAAATGTTACGTCGGAAAGAAGAAGGACAGCATCTAAGATCACACTCAGATTTGGAAGGTGGAGGTCAAGAGTCAACCACACTGTCTGGAAAAAAATGACATAATGTTATCTAAATTATGAAATTAAGATTAACTAAATTCTGAATAAACAGGGTTAGTTTTTTATCTGATCTTGATTTCTGTGATATTCCAGAACCTCTGTGTTAAAGCTGCGCTACTAGAGAGCTGGGAACCTCTCTCCAGCATATGTGTTTTGCACAAAGAGGTGTTGGATTGGAGGTGTCTCATTCATGTGAGTTTTAGAATGAACATCTGGGTGTGATGAATGAACTCCAAGTCTCAAGTTCAGCCTTTCCACTGGGAAATATTCCACCTATATCAGCCCACTGACGTCAGGAATAAGAAACTAATCGGAATGAAGCTACAGAGTCAATACAAAGCATGAGGATATGTAGGAATACATTAAATCTACCTCTATATCTGGGAGCGCCGAGTTTCCAAGAGTGATGGCGTTTCTATGCATCACTGAACTTGATTGTTGAATGCGTGCCCTGAGATGCGCCCTGAGATGATGGATTATTGACAAAGAGCGGAGAAAACTGTGTGTTTAGCAATTGTGTGTGTGTGTTTAATTGTTTAGCAGAAAACAAGGAGAGACTATGCAAGCAATATTTGCAGCATTGTGCTTATTACATATAAAATAGTCGGCCGCCAGTCTCCCTCGCAGATTCCCTCAAGACAAGAGAGAGACTGAATGCACCAGATGAAACTAACTTTAACCGACTATATCAGTTTCTTCCTCTTGTAAAAATATAAATGTTTAAACACGGCGTTTCTGCCGTGCTTTTATTATGGCTGTCCATCTCGGGTTCAGCCTTTCGAGGTGCAGCTAGTGAGGAGAGATCGAGGGTGTTAAAATCTGATGATGGCGTCCGCACGGTCGTCGTGAGAGAACACGAGTGGGCAGAGATGAAAAATTTGCATCCTGGGGTAAAAGGCTAACCTCAAGGGTTCGATCCTCCTGAACCTCTCTCCTCATGGCGGTAGGACAAGTGCCATCAGATTGCGGTACACAGCAGGGCAGAACTAGTATGTATTGTAAGTAGATGTCACTTCTCTGTTTCCAAAGGCTAAGCATACCTGAGCTGACCCTACAGGCCACACCACCATCATCTGCGAAGACTTTGACGAACCCTCTAAGCACTTTCGTCTAATCAGGGCAGTTGAGTACCCACGTCATGGGCTATTCTCAAGGTAAACTGGTGTTCGACCTCTGCCGCACATGGGCTGAAACCAACCATCAAGAGGGTCCTTGGAGACACAGTGACAGGTACAGAGCTTTGACACGAGTTTGGGTCACTAGCAAAGCCCTCAAGATGGGGTATAGTGGAGCCAAAATCCCAGGGTTAAACAGGAAGCAGTGAGTTACCTGTTAGACCGCAGCTAAATAGACGCTACCTGTGTCTCAAAGGCTTCTGGGGAACATTTGCACAGACTCCAACCACCCTCATCACAGCCTGAAGAGATGTTCAGCCTCATGGTTTCAGGAAAACAAAGGTTAACGACTTTACTTTCCTCAGCGACAGAACAGCCATGGTTCAGCGGACGTAGAACCAACACTGCATCGTGCCCCCCAGCAAGGTGAACAATGTATTTATAGCAGCATTCACCATAGCTTACGGCCGTTTAAAGCTGTGCAGTTATCTGGGACTGGAATGTGCTTTCCACGGACACTGACAGCTTGACACAGGCGGTGAAAGGAGTTGAGACTCCACCGGAACTTGGGGACTATTTGGGTGATTTGACGGATGAGTTGACAGGTGACAGCGTTCAGGATTTTGCAGCTGCCGGCCCCAAGAGTTTCACTTACCAAAGCAAAAATCGGAATCAAGCTGTAAAGGGCAATCGGCAGATTCAAGATCTGCTGCAAATGGGTCAACTTTGGCAGCGTCAAAGAGGCGGTGGAGGGCTACCTGAACTAATCTCAAGGAGGCGTGATCGAGAACCCTCAACTTAACATTTGATAAAAAGAATGTTTCTCATGGAAAACTTCACATTTCACAAAAAAAAAAAAGTTTAGAGTGGTATGTGATAAGAGATGTCTCCTTCTCGACAGTAAAACTCTGCCTTTTGGCTATTAGATTATACTGAGAATGTCACACCCTGCTATGGAAGAGATTGATTTTGATCCTCGACTTTTCTGTGCCTTTTTCGTGTTTGATTGCGGCACCCAGCAGTTGTGGGAAAACCTATTTTGTCAAAAGTATACAGGAAAACTGTGAACAGAGACGAATGCAACAGCTAAAAACACTGTGTGGATCTCTACTTGTTTTCAACCGATGTATGCTGAACTGCAAAGATGAATAAAAAAGATTAAATCTGTAGAAGTACGACCTGATTCAGATCTGATCTTACGAACATCGATTTGTCAAACACTACTACAGGCGTCTCGCTAATGCTCGGAGCGACAATCTCTTAGCCGTGTTTTTTTTCCTCTTTTTCTCTAATTTATTCCTGTTTACCAAAAACCTCACAGCAACAGTCTAAAAACGATCGCTAAAGAAGCTAATAAAAGTACGATTAGAGGGGGCTGGGCCTGAGGAGGGGCATCAGAAAGGATGAGGAAGGGTTAGGAAACAGAGAGACCCCCGATTTCCTTTTCAGAGGATGTGGTTAACCCTTCACCTACACCTGTCAAATCAGAGTGTGATGATAGGTGTTGTCTTCTGCTCCTACAGTATATCAAAAGCACATGTGTTCTAAGAACTCAAGCTTACATGATGTACAAATGAATATTCAAGTGAAATGTGCATCAAAATGCACATAAATTCCCATTCAACACACATGCTCTCTGGCATAACAAGAAGGGAATTCCAATGCATGGAAGACAATCTTATAAATAAGCAAATAAGGAGGGAATAAGGGAGTATTATGACTGTAACAGGATATTCAAATGCTCCTTGTTTCAGTCTGTGTCTCATTTTCAAGTGGTGCTTGTCAACAAGAGGGATCAAAGTTTGAAGGAAGTGTCTTGTTAAGCTGCATAATTATTTCAAAGGCCTCAGAACTAACATTAACATGAAAAAGTACAACAACACACCAGCACAGCCTGTGTTGCTAAAGGTGATTAATGAGGGAGCTGATTAATGTCGTGGCTAATGACCCGTTGTTGACGGATGCAGCACCCGAGCAGACCCAGCTCATACCCCTGAGGTAGGAATTCACGCCAAACTCCATTAACTAATTTGGCGGTTTTATGCTTTTTTTTGCTTTGAGACGTCAACACATGCTTGTATCACGTGTTTTGGGGCAATTGAAGAAAAACATATAGCTGCCGTTTCTTTCGGCCAACATTTTAAACACCAAACAGTGTGTATTTGAACAGAAATCTAACTTTGATCAGAAGCTCACCTGTTCTTTAAAGTTCCCCGCCGCCAAAACAAAACAGCTGGAATGGCCAAGGTGTGACATTTTTGGGAGTTCATTATTTTAATCAGTGGCAGAGATTTTTGTGTTATGTGGACCCCGAAAGTGCAAAAACATCCTTAAAATCCAGCACGACATTACAATCTTGTCATATCTGTCAGGCACGTTCCCCAAGATGCGATTATCACTAAATAGGCAAAATTCCAAACGGAGTCTGGTGCCCAGCTCTCACATAAGAACGGAAGGTACAGGGTCTAACCCAGGGGTTGAATTATTGCTCAGGGGGAGTGAAGAGCAGGCCTCATAACACACTGCTTACCTTTGTTAGCTGTGCTATTTTCTTGCTCATCTTCAGGTGCAGGTCTTGGGTATATTCCATGGCGATGCCGGACTGAAAGGACATGCTGGACGCCGAGGACGGAGTAAATTTCCCCTGACCGGCAGGGCAGTAATACTGCTGCCAACCCGACCCAGTCGCCATCTTCACGATGATGCCTCGGATGCTTGACAGAGATACGGGCAGTGATAATAAACTGGACGGTGCTGAGGAGACGAGCAGCGAGCAGCGGAGAGGACCGGGACGGTGTCGGTGTCTTAGCCGAGGCTTCAAAAAATTAATCAAAAATAACAATCCTTTCTAGCCCATAGACTGTCAAAATTTGCTTTCATTTTGCTGGGCTCCGGTTAATATTACACAAAAGGGTGAAATTATTAATTTTAAGCCCCAGAAACGTTAGCTTCTACCATGGTGTCCGTTGATAATGTGTCCGTCTGCAGCGCTCCGAGGTGCGGGTCCTGTCTCTGTCACCTGGCGCTGATGTGGAGCTCTTCTCCGGCGGCTGCTCGGCTCCCGGTCGGTCACCTTGATACCGGAATTCGTCAACGGGAGCCGTTCGGAGTGATTCCTGCTCGGTGCATTCCGGCTACATTAACGGAGAGCGAGTGGAGATGAGGTCTCTGCGTGGAGGACAGGCTCGGCGGTTGGCTGCTGCTCCTCTGTTGCCATGGATCACCTCAACACTTTATGCTGCATTCACGTAGGATGGGAGCAGCGCTGCGTTCAGGGGCTGTCGGACAAACGCAGAGACGCACGGTTAGCTCACATGACGGATCCGTGGACGTAGTGAAAATGACAGTAAAAGCCAGATTAATGAGTGTTCAAATCTAAATCACACTTTACTGAGAATGAACCGAGCTGTTTGATTTGAATAGTCATAAAAGATGACACCACTTTTTTAAAAAATTTATTTTGTCAGGTTAAACAGACAAGCTGACATCACAAGGACTGAGACAAAAGCAATTACACATATTATGCACAGGTTCAAGTCAATCAGCTGAACTCAATTACACCCACTTACACCCACTAATTGGCATCTATTAGTCAGTTCTTAATCATCCATCATACAGAATGTCCTTCCCCAGACAATAGCATTAAGAAAACTGAAATAAACGAATAAACGAATAAATAGCACACATAGGCCGAGTATTGTTGAAATGGGACACTTTCTGATAATTTTGATAATCACTCCAAAGCCTACAACTTATACACATTAACCCTATTTACTACAATATACACAATAAAAAAAATAAAGAAACAATCAAATGCAGAATAATTGACTCCTGCTCAAACACAATATGCCATGAGAACACCTTTTGCTTATATTTTGATATAAAAAAATACAAAGAAATTAAAGAAGATAAGTTAAGATCCACATTTTAACATCTTGAAATAGACAAACAACATAATTGAAATGCTTATGTGAACCATCAAACAGCATTTAGGTTTCATTGGTCTCATAATAAAGTCTGAGTGGATTGCTCCCTCCGGGTTGGGGGTGAGTTGCTTCCCCAAGCTAAGGAGTTTAAGTATCTCGGCATCTTGCTCATGAGTGACGGGAAAATGGAGCGTGAGATGGACAGGCGGCTTGGTGTGGCGTCAGCAGTGATGCAGGCGTTGTACCGGACTGCCATGGTGAATTCACCAGTCCATCTACAGTCCAACCCTCACCTATACGGTCATGAACTCTGGGTAGTGATTGAAAGAATAAGATCGTGGGTACAAGCGGACGAAATGAGCTTCCTCTGCAGGGTGGAGAGCTCAGCCTTAGAGATAAGGTGAGACGCTCGGACACCCGGAGGGAGCTCGGAGTAGAGGCGCTGCTCTTTCGCGTCGAAAGGAGCCAGTTGATGCGGTTTAGACATCTGATCTGGATGCCTCCAGGGAGACTTCTCCTTGGAGGTTTTCTGAGCATGACCGCCTGGGAGGAAAAACCCCAGGGCGAACCCAGAACTCGCTGGAGGGACTATGTATCTCATCTGGCCGGGGAACGCCTCAGGATCCCCAAGGAAGAGCTGGAAAGCATTGCCGTGTGGAGGGGTGTCTGGAAAGACCTGTTTGACTATCGATGGATGGATGGATTGATGGATGGATGGATGGATGGATGGATGGATGGATGGATGGATGGATGGATGGATGGATGGATGGAAGGATGGATGGATGGATGGATGGATGGATGGATGGATGGATGGATGGATGGATGGTCTCATAATACCTTCTAAGTGGGTGAGCCATAACATGACTACGCTGGTACGCTCATCAGAGGTAAGTTGCAGCAAACCTCTGATCCAGTTTGACTTCCTTTAAGCCGGAATGTGTTTTGTGATCCTTAAATTATTTTTTATCCTCTCAAAATGACTAAGACCAGCACCCATTCTGACAGAACTTTATCAGTACTCACCCTACAGTAAAAATAAAAATCCAATATAAACATCTAACCAGTCAGGAAAAAGTTATGGTCTGAAATCAATCAAGAAAGTGGCTGAGAGGGGCTGACTTCACCGAGATAAATTTCCTACTATCACTCCTTCCTCAGGATGTCCGGGTTGAGATGAAACAATTCACCCGGGCTATTCACTACGCTGTCACGCTGTAGTGGAAAGACTGGGTGGTACGCTTTCACAGTCCTGCTGTGATGTGTGGATATTCTCCCTCCGAGGTGATGAAGGGATGCTTTTACAATATGACAGATAAAACACCGGCAATTAAAGCTGCTTTTCCTGCTCGGTGGAAAGGCAATCTGACAGGTGTGCGTGTATTCCCGTGTTTCAGGATTATAAAAATAAATAGGTTATGGCCTTGACACGTGTATTTGTCTATTTATGTCTCATGAATGCATTTACAGAGAGTGCAGTTTTAATTATACCGACAATTTTCAGTTAACAATTATGCTGTACCTCTTAAAACATATGTGCATCGACTGAATGTGCTGTACCGTATCTACTGTATTTTACGGTCATTCAATCTATCATTGCTCTTTTAATAATCTTGTTTTAGTTAACTATTACCAATGTAAAAAAGATGATGCTCTGTAGTACAAGATGTCCAAATCCATTTGCACAGCACTTAAAGCTACAGTGACAGGTTCTGCATAGACCTCAACTAAAAGCATTCACATAATCTGCATATCTTCACCATATTATTTAGTTGAAATGCATAGCGGATCTTTAACACACTGATAAATACACAGTGGACTATTAAAGCACTGCACCATGGTCCATTTTTTTGTTAGTACCTTGACTGGAAGTATCCCAGGTAACCTCAGAATACCATCCAGCACCCCATTCCTTTTAAATAAACTAGATAAATGCATTAACTTGGGAGTATTGTCACGTTTCACTCTGTGGCAACATTCTGCATATTAAATATTCTGACAAACATCCATTGTTCTGTACTCAGCGGTCATGTGGGAAAGATGCTATGAGCGTCCATCCTAATGCTGTACTCCTCAGCTTGCACGCCATCGCATGATTTCATAAAGATTAAAACCTGGCCCACCATCTGGTCTGCAAATTACCTCCCTCACCATGCCACTTACTGTTCAGCCCCACAGAGATCATAAAACACAGCAACCAAATGTGATACACCTGAAGTTAAGTTGGTTTTCCACAAAATGTTAAGTACGCCCTTTAAAAAAAAATGCAAGGTTAAGTCCTGGCATTTAGCAGTGTTTAAAAATATGAACAAAATGACAGTGACAACAGTAACTCCCACTGAGGAGGTCAGATGAAGTGCACCGTTCATCCATTTAACATGAATACAACGAGATGAAATTCAGTGACGTCACTTTGTGTATCACAGCTTAACTGAGGAGCAAGACAAATTCGAACTGAGTGGAACTGCAGCTGCAGGCAGTGTAGCATTTAGTCATACATACAGGGATGATGCAAACTGTTTTGTGTAATGGTTTCTATTTGTGGTTTCACATGACTTTTGCAGCACTGGATGTCCACTGCATGTGTATGTACAGTGACGTGAAAAAGTATTTGCCCCCTTCTTAAATCCTTTCTCTTTTCTTTTACATATTTTCCCCACTTCAATGTTTAAGACCATCAAACTAATTCAAATATTAGACAAAGATAGCCAAAGTAAACACAAAATGCAGTTTTTAAATGATGATTTAATGTTGTAAGGGGAAAAAAGCCATCCAAACCTACCTGGCTCTATGTGGAAAAAGTAACTACCCCCTTTGTTAAATCATGAATTAACAGTGGCTAATCCCATTTTTTGCAAGCTGAGTTCAGTTTCACTGACCACGCCCAAACCTGATTACTTCCAAACCTGTTCAATCAAGAAATCACTTAACTAGACAAAATGAAGTCGGCCAAAAGATCTCAAAAAGCTGCAACAAAATGCTGCGATCCAAAGAAATTCAAGAACAGGTGAGAAATAAAGTAATTGACATCTATCAGTCTGGAAAGGGTTACAAAGCCATTTCTAAAGCTTTAAGGACTCCAGTGAACCATGGTGAGAGCCATTATCCACAAATGGAGAAAACATGGAACAGTGGTGAATCTTCCTAGGAGTGGCCGGCCGACCAACATTACCTCAAGAGCACAGCGAAGACTCATCACAAAGGAACCCGGGACAACATCTAAAGAACTGCAGGCCTCCCTTGCTTCAGTTGAGGTCAGTGTTCATGACTCAACAATAAGGAAGAGACTGGGCAAAAAATGGCATCCATGGCAGAGTTCCAAAGCGAAACCCACTGCCAACCAAAATGAGCATGAAGGCTTGTCTTATTGTTGCAAACAAACATCTGAATGATCCCCAAGACTTTTGCGAGAATATTCCATGGACTGACGAGATGAAAGTTAAACTTTTTAGAAGATGTGTGTCTCGTCACATCTGGCATAAAAGTAACACAGCATTTCAGAAAAAGAACATCATACCAAACAGTCAAACATGCTGGTGGTAGTGTGATGGTCTGGGGCTCCTTTGCCGCTTCAGGACCTGGACGACTTGCTGTGACTGATGGCGCCATGAATTCTGCTCTCTACCAGAAAATCCTGAAGGAGAATGTTTGGCTATCAGTCCGTGACCTCAAGCTGAAGTGCACTTGGGTTCTGCAGCAGGACAATGATCAAAAACACCAGCAAGTCGACTTCTGAATGGCTTCAAAAAAACACAAAATGAAGGTTTTGGAGTGGCCTGGTCAAAGTCCAGACTTCGATCCGATTGAAATGCTGTAGCATGACCTTAAAAAGGCCGTTCCTGCTCGAACACCCTCCAGTGTTGCTGAACTAAAATAATTTTGCAAAGAAGAGTGAGCCAGAATATCTCCACAGAGATGTGAAAGACTCATTGCTGAGGGTGGCCCAACCAGTTATTAGGTTTAGGGGGCAATTACTTTTTTACTTTTTCATATGGACATGTACAGATATGACATGGTAGAAAAATGGGTAGAAGAGCGGCGCTTGCTGTCCTCTCCAAGTTGAACAAATCAGTACAGTAGTTCTTCATGGCTGGTCAGAAGTACTTTTCCTGGAGGAGGAACTAATTTTACCCCTAAACCAGCACTAAAAGGTGTTCTACAGGGTGGTTCCTGTGGTCAAAACCCACACACACAAAGGTTTGGGTTGCTTCTAAACCTGCAGTGGAAAACCACCTTTTGTAAATTGTATGTGACACCAGAGAACAGGCTGTCAGCCATACTGTCAGTGGTTTAGCAAAACGTTGCTTTTGCATTTTAAAATTTAATTTTTTTTCTTCTCTAGTGCTGCCATGGTGATGCAGCGGTTAACAGTGTTGCCTCACACCAAGAAGGTTCTGTGTTAAATCTCCTGGCCCTCTCTGCGTGCTCGGGCTTCCTCCCACAGAGCATGAATGGTTGTGTGTCACTTTGTGTTAGTGCTGTGACCCTCTACAGGATAAAGCAAGTATAGCTAGTGGATGGCTCCTTCTCCACAGAAAACCTGTGATCATAGTGTGTAAATCATATCTTGTGTTCAAGATATAACCTCATCTTAGCATTGACACCAGCCCTTACAATAACCCTAACTCATGGTGAGGATGTACACTACAAAGTATTCTGACTTTTTAATCATTCTAAAGATTCATAGTGTTAGGAATACACACATGCACACACATAATTTATAATCACTTGTGTTCACTGAAGCTTGCAGTCAGTAAGGGTGCATTAATTTCTGTCTTGTCTTTGTCTTGCTGTGGGTCAATAACTCTTTAATCTTTGAGGACAGAGAAAACTTATTACCGGTGCTACACATAGTCAGGAATACAAGTCACACAGGTGTGATGTAACTAGTTACTGAAAAAAGCAATGAAGTATTCATGGGGCGCATTTAATATCAGACTAAACAAGAAAGAGCCTCAAGGTCCATCAATAAAGGGATTAGGTTCCCTGGTGCTAAAATTATTCATTACAGCATACAAGGTTATCCTTTCTGTGCAGATACCCACTGCAGGGGCAGGGGGCATCAATAAGCTTTGACAAATCCCCTGCATCTACAATCATTTACCACCGAAATCCACAAAGCCTCAACTTAGAACAGAATAAATCATTCAGGGACAAAGTGAAGCGATCGCTGATGACTGACAGGGTGTTATTGGGTCAACATGATAACTTTGAGAGGATTCTGTGTTTCCTGATGAGCTCTGGGGACAGCGGCGTGTTGACTGATCGTTGACTATCACTGGTTGGATTGGCATGACATTTGCTGCAGAATTTATGGTTCGAAATGGAAAAATCTTAACTATTTTGGTCCTCCACTGACTTGTTATTGGGCACCACCAACATACTTCTAATGCATCTGCTTTTGCTAATGTGCTACCATGTACAGAAACAGAAGTAAGTACACCCCATGTGCAATATGTTGAACAGGAGGGTATTATTCAAAACAAGTACTTGACATTCCCAGTTTTGGATCTATGGGATGTGTCTATCTGCATGTCTGCTTCATGGCTCCACGTGGAAAAGAATTGTCAGAGAAACTGAAATTCAGATTGTGAGACTCCACAAAAGAACTCCAGAAGACTGGCGAAGTCAACTAAACATCAGTGAAAACACACCAGTGCACTAGCAATCAGGAGGTACAAACAGGCTATAGTGCCACTAATCAGAGCTGCAGTGGTGTCCTAAATGAGCGCCAACCTGGCTCTGAAAAACCCACAGCCAGGTGTTTCCGACCTGACTCCAATGGAACACCTATTTTAAAGAGAAAGGCAGAGCAACACAACCAATCCAGGAAAGAGCAGCTGAAAAAAACATCTCTAAAGAATGACAGAAGATCTCTCCAGAAATTTGTGCAACACAGGTGTTGTCCATGCTGAGGAGGATTAAATCTGCCATTAAAAATATAGGTGGACATGATACGATGTTGAATCATTCGGCATTTAAATGATATTGCACAGGGGTGTACTCACTTCTGTTGTTTACTGCTTGCAATGAGTTTCACTCAGACTGTTTGGGAAACACACCAGTTCACTTATCAGATGAGAAGATTGATTCCACTCTCCTGTATGTATATCATATGGAGCTAGAACCAGAGGGGCATTAGCTTAGTTTAGCATAAAGTAAGAAGAATCAACAAGCCTTGCTTCATCCAAAGTTCAATACACCCACCAGTGACTTTAAAGCTCGCCATCTCTTTCTTCCAAATCAGACATTTTTATAAGCACCAGGTGTTCCACAAGGCTATAATGTTCATCACGCACCCAAAACACATCGCCTATGTGGATGTATAGGGAGTTGCGTTTCCGAACTGCAAGCAAGGGAGTGCTCTTTTTCTTCTTGATGCAGAGACAACCAAGTATATTTCCCAAAATTTCACACACATAAAGTTTCCAAATTATCAAATGGTGATTTTTGCCTAATTTTGGCCTTCCATTTTATATGAGCCAGCTGAGCCAAATTGATCACAGAACACTTAGCGTGCTTTCTAAACAGGGGGTATAATTTATTGAAAGATGTTGAAATTAGTCTACCTGGGTAATGGTCTGTGAAATCAATGAAGGATCACATTTGCTTACATCTTTTGAGCCGAGGCTACAGAATTGCGCATGACACACATTTCCATACTCGGCAGCCCATCTCATGCCATGGCTGATGTGCTATTAAGCTCCTTAAACTTCTGCTGTTGTCAGTATTTCTCACTAACTGAGGCTATTATAGGGAGACAAACCATTATCCAGCGAGCCAGACACTCTGAAGGCCACCTTCCATTGGCATCATGTGTGTGTCATTGAGGTGGACTGCCAGGGGACATTTATTCCTCTCTCTTTATATCGGTAAATCAATAAAACTAAAACACACTCAGAGGGAGCACTATCCTTGGCTCTCTCTCCCTGTTTTTCAACAAATTCGGCCATCTTGCAGTGACAGGAACAGAATAATATCCACCTTCTGTCCTTTCATTTATTAAATCCCCTCTCGGGACACCAAATCACATTACAGCAACTGACCATGTGCATCATGATGAAAGAGTCCCAGAGCACCGCAGTGTAACTCACAATGCAACCAGACACTAAGTATTTTTTATGGTAATGTCACAAGTAAAGTCTGCTTTGATTGCACATATCTAAAATATGCAGCATTACTCATTTCAATAAGCAAGCAGCTACATATTCTACTGTTTGCGTGTTCGGTCAGTCGCTGTTTCAATAACAAGGTCATTCACTTCCTGACAACAACACAGATTCTCATTGAGCTTTTTACTGATTTAGCAGAAGGTTTTCATTATCAGATATGACATAAAATGAGAACTGACGTCTGCATATTTACATTTTGTGCAGTTGATGATGTAGTCAGTGGGACTGTATTACATCCTGCATCCCCTCGACTCCCTAGGGATGTACGCGAGGATCCTGTTTGTGGACTTCAGCTCGGCGTTCATCCCTGAAATCCTCCAACGAAAGCTCACCCAGCTCACCGTGCCCACCTCCACCTGCCAGTGGATCACCAGCTTTTTGACTGACAGGAGGCAGCAGGTGAGCCTGGGGAACATTACATCCAGCACTCTGTCTATCAGCACTGGCACCCCCCCCCCACCAATGACTGCACCTCAGGGGACTCTTCTGTGAAATTCCTGAAGCATGCAGACGACACCACTGTAATCGGTCTGGTCCTGGATGGTGACGAGTCTGCACACAGACAGGAGGTGGAACAGCTGGTCCACTGGTGTAGTCAGAACCACCTGGAGCTGAACCCGCTCAAGACTATGAAGATGACAGTGGGCTTTAAGAGAAATCCCCCAACACCCGTCCCCCATCACCATCCTCAACAACAAAGTGTCTACTGCGGACATCTTCAGGTTTCTGGGGTCCACGATCTCTCAGGACCTGAAGTGGACTCCCCACATAGACTCTGTGGAGAAGGCCAGGCAGAGGCTGTACTTCCTGCGACAGCTCAGGCCGTTTAACCCGCCACAGGAGCTGCTGATCACCTTTCATACCGCCATCATCCAGTCTGTCCTCTGCACCTCCATCACTGTCTGGTTTGGATTGGCCACCAAACAGGCACAGACTGCAAAGGACAATTAGATCTGCAGAGAGAATAACTGGGGCCGACCTACCCTCAATCCAAGACCTGTACCTGTCCAGGGTCAGGAAGCAGGCAGGTGACAGCTCTGCAGACCCCACACACAAACTTTTTAAACTCCTCCCGTCCGGTAGGCGTTACAAAGCACTGTACGTCAACACCTCCAGACACAAAGACAGTTTCTTCCTCCAGGCCGTTACCCTGATGAACTCTGACTAGTCAAAGAGACTCAGGAACCACTGTGCAATAACCCATACTATACATATTTGCATTACTTGTAACACACCAACTCGATAGCCCTGCCACTTTGCACACACACTGTAAATACTGCTGTTTATGGATGTTTGTGTTCATATTTATATTGCTTTCATTTTTATTATCCTTTACTTCTTTTATCTTTAGTTCTTTGTTTTTTGTCCAATTACTGTACATGGAGAGCAAAGATGCACCAGAGTCAAATTCCTTGTTTGTGTGTACAAACTTGGCCAATAAATTTGATTCTCACCCTGGCAGTTTCTAACATAAATCTTTCTTGGATTACTTTTTGCAGATTTTTTTTTATATTGTGTGCATTTTTTTCAACTTCTATTTGAAAAAATGACTTTTCCTGTTTAATAATTGTTCCTTATCCTGATGTTTCTGTTATTGATTGGAAACCTAAATAAGCATGTTGTTAAACCGAACATCTGATATCGCAGATTCTTAATTTTCTTGCATAATATTGAACCAACTTGTTCCTATATTGTGTCTATTTTTATGGTAAATACTGACATGCTTTATCCTGAAGGCCAATTCCTGCCTTTAGCACGATGACAAGTGTGCGTGTGATGTACATTTTGTCATCAAAGGGTCATTTCCGAGTTTATTTTCCAGGTCATATCACAGCGAGAAGTTCTAAATTCTCCAGAAATTTTGATTGCTGAAATCTATGTCCATGTAACTGTGCTTGTTACACCTCAGGAATAATCACACTGACATGGTGCTGCAACCCAATCTGTAAGAAGCTGCACATCTTGTAAAAATCATGGTGACAATTTAGCTTTTCAGGTACATCCATGGGATTCTTATGCGTTTTTCTGTGTTCAATATGAGGGGCGATGCGTCAGTATCTGCTGTAGCTTGAATAGAACTGACTGCACGTCCACTGTCAGCTTTTGAAAGTCCACACTGATCCGCACAAACACACACACAGAAAACATGAATTGGCCCATAAGCAGATATTGTTTCTCAACACTGCTTTGATTGGCCCAGTTTGCAGGCAAATTCCTGCTCGTGCAGACCGCCATCACCTGTGTCTACATCCAGCAGATGTAATTTTGGGACAAATGCTTGCACAGCTTGACAGTCAGTGCATTTGGGGTTTTCTGCTCACCAGTGTGCCTCCTGTTGTTGTTTCAACCAGTGAGATGTTGTATCTGTTGTGATAGCTTTGTGAAACTGATACTGAGATACTTGCATGACCACCTGGGGTCTGGGTCAGACACTGACATATACACTATGTTGTCAAAAGTATTGGGACACCCCTCCAAATAATTGAATTAAGGTGTTCCAATCACATCCACAGCCACAGGTGTATAGAATCAAGCACCTCCACATGCAGACTGCTTCTGCAAATATTTGTGTAAGAATGGGTCGTTCTCAGGACATCAGTGAATTCAAGCGTGGTACCACGATAGGTTGCCACCTGTGCAATAAGTCCATTCATGAAATTTCCTAGATGCTAAATATTCCACAGTCAACTGTTAGTGTTAATATAACAAAGTGGAAGCAATTGGGAACAACAGCAACTCAGCCACGAAGAAGGAGGCCATGTTAAATCACAGAGCGGGGTCAGCGGATGTGGAGGCACACACTGCGAAGAAATCACCAACTTCCTGCAGAGTCAATAGATACAGACCTCCTAACTTGGTGTGGCCTTCAGATTAGCTCAAGAATTGTGCACAGAGAGCTTCATGGAATGGGTTTCCATGGCCGAGCAGCTGCATCTAAGCCTTACATCACCGAGTCTTCTCTGGGCGCATTTAAAAATATATATGGTAAATGGTCTGCACTTATATAGCGCTTTTTTCTACCTTAGTGGTATCCAAAGCTCTTTACAATGTGTTTCGCATTTACCCATTCACACTCCAGTGGTGACAGAGCTGCCATGCAAGGTGTTAATCTGCCATTGTGAGCAACTTCTGGTTCGGTGTCTTGCCCAAGGACACTTCGACCTGCGGAGGGGCCGGGGATCGAACCGCCAACCTTGCGATCAGTGGGCAACCCGCTCTACAACCTGTACCACAGCCGCCCTATAAATATAAATATAAATACCAATTTGTGATTTCCATAAAAGAAGATCACGCGAACCTTGTTAGAAATTCTCCTCATCCCACACTACAAAATCTAGAATCTCTGAATGGCCAAATACTTGTCATTTCAAAAGTTTAACTACCAGATCTAAGTTGTCTCCTCCAACCCTAAAAGTCTGTCATCTTCAAGTCCACATCACATCACCTGACGTCATCAACTTTCCGCTTTTAGCAGAAGAACATGAAAACAATCCTCCAGTGTCGAATACACTTCAGTCTGCACAGCGACAGTCAAACATCCAGGAAAAATGACACTGACCAAAACACAATTTCCTGAAATGAAAACTGACTATATCGAGTGGTCAAGAGGAAAATTACTGATTGCACATACTTAAAGAGTCCACTTGTTCAGAGACACTAGGAGCAGGGGTCATGTTTTGACGGCCCTTTATGCTTTCTTTAAGTAAGGTCAGTTCGAGAGGTTAATTTACATATTTGTTGTTGTTTAGGAAAAGATAGTTCTAACTCCTCTTGACCTAAAACACATTTACAAGTCTTTGCTTCGTGGGCGTCAATTTCCACAGTTCCTTGTTAAGAAACACTTTGTTCCAAGTTGCTTACCTTCCCCTAACAAGGTGGCTAATGGTTACAGCTGTGCAGACCGGATTGTTTGTCAGATATCTGCTTTCAGTGAGTGTTTCAATCAAGCATCTGCACATTTTTACATTGTGTTCGATTTTAATGTTTAAATAGGAAATGAGGCAAAGATCTATGTCAGCCTTCATTAATAGAAGGTTCCATCTAGCTTCCTCGACCTCATCCTCTTTGACAACATCAAGCTGGTCACCATCACAGAATGAAAAGCCTTTACGGGATCAGTGAACTTTTTGATCACACATGAAGGATTCTGTAACAGCGACCAGCATGTGAAACAAGATTTTACCTGTGAAGCGACTAAATTAGGCGAAATCTGTTTCCTTCCCAGTGTGTACCTCCCAGTGACTGCCGACTGTCGAAACATTTGCATGGAACATTTGACTAATTTGATGTGATGTGACTTTTGAGGGGGAAAAAAAAGCACCTGTAGGACTGCAGGGTGCACAAAGTCGCTGCACGGTTTTCTAATAAGATGCAATCATTAAAAAACATTAGACCTCATGCTGTATTTGTTGGCCAGTACAGCTCAACGGGGGTCTTTCATTAGTTTGAGGCTTCAAACAAGTTTTGATGTTTTCTAAATTGCATGGTTAATTTAGTCTCATTCTGGTTGCTGTGTCCCTTGGAAACCACCTAAACCCCTGCGGTGGTCAGTGTATCTAAGATGCAACTTGCAGACTTGGGGTTTAAATGACGTTTAAGATGAGCATTCTGTATTAGGAAACATCAGCACAGATCATTTTACTGATTTCTAAAATTGCCCACATTTTACCAACATTTGAAGGCAACATGACAACAAGTGGCAGCTGTGATTAACATTAAAGCTCTTAATAAGTTTTTTGATGCTAGAACAGAGTAGCCGATCTCTAACAAACACAACAGCCAATGGTTCCACAAGTCCGTTACTTGCAAGACAGACATGTAGTCAGTTTGCCACTAAGTCTCATTATAAGAGACAAGTTATAACATGTATTGCCAGACCAGTTTCACCACATTTCCACTGTAAGCTTATACTGTAATTTCGATTATTACAATATTGATACTGTAGCACATTAAAAGACACACAATACAACAGGTGATCAAAATGTTTCAAGACTGTGTCTCTCCATAGATGTCTCTGGATCTGGAACTCCACCTCCCTGATCTGCAGCCGATGGCCTCGCCACCTGCTGTCCTGTCATCCACACCCCAACCTCTCCTGCTATCCCCTCCCCCTTTATCCCCACTCCCAACCCAACCAGTCGATGGCCGCCTTCCCTGAGCCTGGTGAGTTTTTTTTCCTCCCTCCCTATCCTAGGGTTTTTTTTTGTTCCTTCCCACCATCACTGACTGCTTGCTCATGGGGAATCCAAAAGCTACTTTAGATTTTTGGGTTTTCTGTTCTTCCTTACTATGTTAACCGCTATGAGATGACATATGTTGTAAATATGCACTATATAAATAAAATTTAAATTGAATTGAATTGTCTATAAAAATCAAAAACTCTTTAAATTTGGCCTTTGACTCTGTCAAAATCATCTTTGTGCAGTGATACAATGTGCTCCATACATCACAACATAAACAGGTCCAGAGCTTTTTAATCATACCTTACATATTGTACATTTCCAGATCAAGTATGACAAATTCCTGGAGGCTATATATGCTAAGACAATCTGTGAAAACAAGGTTTTCAAATATGCTAAAATGGAAGTGGGACTGTTTCTAATTTACATTAGAAATCATGAAATATTGCATTAAGAATCACTCTTAGGTCTTCAAGTGCAATTAATTTTAGCACAGTCACAGCCAAAATACTAAACAAATCCAAAAAAGCCATTAAAACATAAAATTGATTGGTTCAATAAACATACATAAGAAATTTTGAGTATTGGGTCATTTTGGTACCAGTGATCCACTAATGAAGGTCATGCTTTTTATTAAGACACAACTGTTGTTGCTGTGCTTCATGTCTATATAAAGTCAGCACATTTGAAAGTTCTTCAGAGACAAAAATAGCTAAAACAAGAAACCTAATGCAGGAAACTTGCCTGAAGATACAGATTCTCAGCCAGGAAAGGTACAGCTACAGATAGCCAGGAAGTGCAGACACATTCCTTCAGCAGTTGGATATACTCTGCAGAAATACAGACGAACCAACAGCTTGGAAAACAAACCAAGATCTGTCCAAGAGTTTCTTCAGCAAGAAGTGACCGCATCCTGATCCACATGTGCAGGGAAAACCGTCAAATGATATCACAGGAGCTTCAGCAGAAGTGGTCAGACCAAACTTGTGTCCAGTGTTCCACCTGCACTGTACGTGGCCGAATTTTAGATCATGGCTTAAGATCATACAAGGCTGTCAAGAAGCCCCTGATCAATGAGAGGCAGAGGTTAGCCCGGCATCGTTGGGCCCAAGCACACAAGAACTGGACAGCCAGGAATCAGAAGAAGATTCTGTGTTCAAATGAGTCCAGTTTCCTGCTTTATCTTCCTCCTGCTAAAGTGAGGGTACACAGAAGGCCAGGCGAAGCATTACCTCCAGAATGTACAGTACCTACTGTCAAGCATGGTGGAGGCAGTATCATGGTTTGGAGACGCATGAGTGCTGCTGGTGTTGGTCATCCCTGTCAGGTTCAAACAACCTAGAACACTATTAAAACACACACACAAAGAGAGAAGACACAGAGTTAGAGTTCTTTTTTAACTCGCGAGGAGAACGGACAGAGACGTGTTCAGTTACACTCTCCAACCCGCTCTGAAAACGCTCTGCCGAACCCTCTCTTTTTATTTAGGGTGGTCCCTAGTTACAAAATGGTTGCAGCCATCTAAAGGATGTGGGTTCACACAAGCTGCTTCCTTCAAATTATTTCTATCTTAAAAGAATGTTCTTGTCTACACCAGGTGTCTTCATTCAGTTCAAAGCTGACATCCTTATCAGCCGTGCACTTCTCCATGTAGCCCTCCTCGTCTTGTAGGAGGGTTTCCTGCTGTATTTCTCCAATGTCGTGTCGCCCTGCTCCTTGTTGCTGAGTCTGCATGTGAACCTAAAAAACAACTTGCACACATCCTGCACAAACACATATATCATTCTCAAGCAGTTAAAGCAAATGTAAGATAAATTCTATGTACAATTATTCCAACATTTCCCTCCTGTTTATCATATATTTGCTTAAATTCTCATATCACTTATTTTCAGCCACTTCATGTAGATTTTCAGCTGTAAGGTCATTTTTATAAGAACAAATACATTTACACTCAGAGGTAAATCTTGGTGTTGGAACAAAATACTTATCCATCATAATCCCCAGGATCGGGGAACAGGTCGGGGAAATGAGGATTTTCATCATCATCAGTATCACGACTTACTCCTAGAAGGGGATACATCTGCGCCATGTGCTGTTCCATGGGCGAAATAGCTGTGGTGATGAGACGGTTAAGAAGAGCACGCAGACATGGAATACAACAACAACCACACAATGTCAGTACTGCCGCAAACACGGCCAACGATATCAATACTGAGGACACCAATAGTCGGTACTTTCCGAAGGCATCCAACCACGAATCCCACATCGTGGTATCGACCCCAGAATGCTCTTTCATTTTGCTATTAAGGGTGCGTAGACCTTCGATTGCCCTGGTCAGGCTGCCATCAGCAGCGGTGTCATTTGGTATGAATGAACAACATTGTTCACCAAACATTGCACAGACGCCTCCCTTTTCAGCGAGCAGCATATCCAGAGCTATTCTGTTTTGGGAAGCCATAAGCGAAGTTGCCGACAGTTGTCCATGAACGGCCTCAAAACCGCTTTGAGTCCAATTTCCTAGTTTCTGAACATTGTAGTGGATGTAATTGACCCTGTCAACGTTCTTGTTAGTCGTACACCACCAACAGATAGAAGATTCAAACCCTGCTGCAACTTGATCAGCTAATTTGTACTCATCAGAGATAACTGCTGGTACTATCTGAAGTATGGGCCTTGGACCCATACAGATCACACAATCTGTTTTTGTTACGTTCAACGCTTGTTCCACCATCATTTAACCAATTGTTGCTATAACCAGATACTCCAGTTGTGACGCGAAACCATTCATCAACACCATCAAGCAGCACACTGACAGCTCTCACACCAGCTTATAATTGTTCATCCTATGCAGCTCTGTGGTTCCCATAGTATTATTAACACATACAACAATCTAAGTTATTCTCCTGGATGACTGAGAGTTATTCTATCTTTAAAGAATTTAGCCTCTTCACTATGGCCTGGTGGCCAATATTGTCCCTCCTGAGTTGTAATAAAAGCACTCCAATCAAGTCGTAGAACGTGTCCAGTCAGATACCACCAGTGATTTGACCAGTCTTTGCCCGTGGTTTGTACAGTGTTCCGAAACCCTTTTAACGCTTTTATAGGAATATTTACAGAAGTGGTTGTATTGAGGGGCACTATAACAGTAATCCAAGTTTCACTACCTCTCTTAGCACAATCGGTGTTATTGCTAGTATGAATTTGTTTGGGAGGCTCCCAGAGATACCACACCAGCAAAAAGGTCAGGATGAAGAACACGGTTATTATCCAACAACAGATGGACTGTTTCAGCCATCTTGGAGCCATTTCAGCTAAAGGGTTTTCCTCTACTTGGTTTGGTGTCTTGGAAAATCTTCACTGACTTTCAGGTCTTACCAGTCTCTACACGTCTGGCACCACCCTATTATCAGACTCTTGCTCACCTCCCCTATCGGAACCTTCAGCTGAGATGACTCTTTTACAGTGTGTCAGATGTATCCAGGTACCTCTCTCCGCTATTTTAACCGCAGTCTACATAAACATTTTTGAGTATGAGTTGAATCCATAGGTAGTATAATGCTGATGTATCTGTCCTACCATCCCTCCTGTTGAGACATGTGTAGAACCATGGCTCAATATTGCCGCCCATTTATAGGTTTGTTCTCTGGTCATACATAGACGTCATCTTTCAATTGGGCACCATTCTTTATCCACTGATCTTTTTCTGTTTGCAGGCTTTGGATTTGCATATCCTTTAACACGTCAGTGGTTAAGAGTCCATTTTGCTCTAAAGTTAATACTTGAATTCCTCCTTCTGCTGCCTCTTTGGCTGTTTTATCAGCAAATGCATTTCCTAGTGAGACCTCATCTTTATTTCCAGTATGTGCAGCACATTTGCATACTGCTAGTTCTTCAGGGAGTTTTACTGCTTTTAGTAGCTCAGTTAACAACTGAGCATGTGTTACGGGTTTCCCTGTTGATGTCACCATTCCTCTATTTTGCCAGTATTGAGCAAATGTGTGCACGGTAGCATAAGCATATTGGCTATCCGTATATATTGTCACTGCATTTTTTGTCATTAGTTTGCATGCTTCCGTTAGTGCCACTAGTTCTGCTGCTTGTGCTGAGTAGTTTGAAGGTAACTGTTCTGCTTTCAATACTTTATCTTGTGTTACAACAGCATAACCTGTTAAGGTTTTTCCTAGTTCGTTTTTTTTTGATGATCCATCAACATAAAGAACTTTCCCTTTTCCCAAAGGTTGATCTTTTAGATCACTTCTACATTTAGCCATATTTTCTGCTAACTCCTGACAGTCATGCTTCATGCCATCATCTGGTAGTGGCAATAATGTGGCTGGGTTCAAGGTTGTACATCTCTCAATCGTTAGGTGAGGTTGTGATAGTAACGTTGACATACAAGATAGATGTCTAGCTGGTGACAAAAATGTCATATTCGTCTGCAGGAGGAGCGCAGAAACTGCATGTGGAACTCTAAGTGTTAGCGGATGGAACAGTACAATCGCTGCACTCACTTCGACTGCCATAGATGCTGCAATTACTGCTCGAACACAGTGAGGCAATGCACAGGCCACACTATCCAATTTGGAGGAGAAATAAGCAATTGGTTTCATCTTTTCTCCATGTTGTTGTACCAGTACAGACGTCATAAAATGGCCTTTACAATCCACCATTTGTATGAAAGGTTTCTTATAGTCTGGCAATGCCAATGCTGTGCTGGAAACTAACACCTGCTTTAGTTCACAAAATGCATCCTCTGCTTCCTCAGTCCATTTCAATGGGGTTGACATATTTATGTTTTCATCATACATGAGTTTATTAAGCGGGGCTGCTATTTCTGCATAATTTGGAACCCAATTTCTGCAATAGTTAGTCAACCCGAGGAATGACATCATTTGCTTTTTTGTCACCGGCTTTGGTGCTTGTAAAATTGCTGATTTTCTATCTTCCACAATAGTTCTTCCTCCTGCACTGAGGTAATGACCTAGGTATTTTACTTGTGTTTTACAGACTTGTAGCTTATTTTTGCTGACCTTATGACCCTCCTTTGCCAAATGCTTAAGGAGAGCTATGGTATCCAATTTACAAGTTACTTCATCAGGTCTTTCCACTCTAGGTTTTTGCTTTTATACAAAGATATATGAAGAGGAATCCACATTTTGAAAAGTTTTTGGATTTCAGGGCTCAGTGTGTGTCCGGCTACGGAGCTGTTTTTTGCATCAGAGTACATGTAGTTGACTGTTACT
>CM045455.1:6571886-6669730 GCA_024666655.1 Dascyllus trimaculatus | reverse complement strand
ATTTTTAGACGGTATAAAATTGAGGCACACATTCCGCTTCACTTCTTCAAGCTCAATAATTGGAATATTTTATAGGTTTGAGCTTCCTCCTGTCGAGGGAATACAGACTACCACAATCCAATTAGGAGAGCCCGATGGCTCACCCAAAAAGTAATAAAGTTGACAACATAATAACCACAACAATCTAATCTCTCTTTGCTCACTGAAATATACAGTGTGCAGCGTTAACACTGGAGGGCAAACGATCAAATTGAAACATAATTGCATCACTCCACAGGAGGAGATCGTGTGAGCTCATTTTACACAGGAAACACAGTATTGGATCAGTCACATCACAGCCGCAGCAGCAGTAATTCACACCTGTAACGGGCTTCATATTCCTACACAACAGTGCGGTGAAAACGGAGTGGTTGAGAGGAGCTTGGTCATGTTAGCTGGTACATTTTACATTAGCTAGTGAGGAGGAGACTTCCCTACAACAAGGGCATCACAAGGGCAGAGTAAAATGCCACTTGTTTTCCTCTCCAAGTTCAACCCACACAGCAGTTATTCAGGGCAGGTCAGAAGTACCTTCCCCAGAATCTGTACCTCCTCTCTCCTAAAACTGGCAGTGAAAGGAGTTCAGGCTGCCCTGAAATGGCCTGCAAGTTCCTTGATTGGAAAACGACTTAAAGTTGCCACTAACCTTGATGAGACTGTGAACATAAACGAACTTGGATCGATGCACTTTTTGGCATGTGTCTTTACTCTTAATATTAGAATTAACTTATGTTAAGAGCTTCCAATAGTAACCAGTCCTCAGTTATTTAAATGCATGCCCCTAAAGGTAAAATTAAATATGCTGAATAATGTGTTCAAAAATGATAAATAATTGATTAACTGATTTTCATTAATGGGAGAATAAAAGTGGGAGCTTTGTTTTGTACCTGTTCTACTCTTCACCTTTTGTTCTCTCTCTCCACAGAGGTGTCCCAGGAGGAACTTCACTGACAGTTCCCTCGATAACACACAATGCCAAACAAGCATGCATATGCATGTATGGCCTGTTTAGGGATTCAGCAGGTGTGTGTGTGTGTGCTGGTGCATGTGTATGGAAATGTATTCAAAGGCACTGTGTCACTGCTGTCATCCCTCTGCTCCCCTGCCAGCTTGTGGAGGATGCTGTGGACTAAATCCACATCTAGTTTTGCTCCTTATCTGCATGCACACTGTTGGCAAACTGCAGAAGACTCTACCATTTATCCATTATTCACAGCTTAGAGGTGGTGCTCGTACTGATTTTAATATGCAACTACAGAGCAGCTAACAAGCTTCTAAGGTTTTATTAAAGGCCCTGTTTTCTTAAGGTAAAAGCTGCAAGTTCTACATTCCTATAATGAGTTTTTAAAACTATTTTAATTATTAAGAGTGAAGTGTTTATTAATTATTCCTCTTTATTAATGTTTTTTTTATAAGTGTGCACAAGTGCAGAGTCGGCTCGCCCATTAGGCAATAAAGGCAAATGCTAAAGGTGCTGTGGCCTCCAGGGGGCGCCACAAAATCGGGAAAAAATTCATCGTCAATATAATTATATCAAAACTAGTTATTACTATTAACTCTTAAAATACAAAAGCTCACGTTGATTAAAATGTAAAGCAATGCCCTGGTAATATTACTACAAAACAATGCTACTGGATTTATTTTGTAAGCGTATGTCAATCACCGATGGAGGGGGACGCCATATAAAAGTTCACCTAGGGCAGCACATTGGGTCGGGACGGCTCTGCACAGGTGTGTTCATTTAGTGTGTTCAGGTATTTCATAAAGTACAGCTTTCTACTACTTAGATCCTCACATCTATTGTATTAAAATAGTCTCACACACATATATATTTATATAATTAAGTTGTTGGTTGTTTTATGGTTGGGACAGATGGACATCAGATGCCAATAATGTTCAAAATTAACACTCCCAATATTAGAGCCGTGTGACTGTATTTCCCCCTCTGCAGTGCCATGGTATGTTCTAGTTTTGCCAATATAGATGCCAGAAAATGACATCTTTGGAGGACTGCTTTCAAAAACTGCTTTCAATAGCTGGTCTCGTGTTGGAAAATCCCATTTGGTAAACGAATGAATCCACTTGACCTTGTTCTCATATGGCTGCAAGAAAGCCAACCTTTTCCTGAGCATAGATTCATCAGATTAAATAGAACAGAACTTGAGTAGAAGACACAATGTTGTTAACATTAGCGTAATATTTAAAGGCTTGGAATCTTTCCGAAGTGCCACATACACACACTGACAGAACTCCAGAACTCGTGCTGTCAGTGTGAAGGTTTTTTACGTTGACCAGGAGCAGCAGGTCTGGTGAACGGTATCTGCATTCATGAGTAAACTTGTTATTCACCTATGAATATATTCTGGGACACTGCGCTGCACAGACATGGACCTAATGGCTGTTGTTCACCTGCTGGAGCTGCTGTCGTCCTTATGTAAAGTCACTGCAGGAGCCGCTCTGCGAGTTTGAGGTGTCACTGAAGGCCGGAACGAAGGTGGACTGAACAGCAGGAGATCCACTGAGGAGAAAAATGGACCAAAAAAAGTAGTCAAGATGCTCGTTAGCACTGGGAAATTTAAATTTAACAAGCGCAATAACATCACCGACTTCTGCTCTCAGGTCACCGCTGATGAGCTGTTGAAAATATTTTCGTTGCTTCAGAACCCCTTCTCTCATTTTTTTCCTTTTAAACCTGTAAAGAGATGCTCTCTCTAAGTCAACAGAAGCTGCGACGACTGATCGTGCATCAGGAAAAAAAGGTTCCAGCAACCTTCGTAACCGCTGAGCTGGTCAGAGAGCTTGAACAAATAATTTAATATTCTCGGCGCTTTGGTGTGTTGCATTGAATTTAAAGATCAAACACTGCCTCTGTGCTGCTCCCAGATGTTAGAACACACTGCTGAAGAGAGTAACTGCGGAAGTCGCCCAGTTTCAGCACAGAGCTGCTTCGTGATCATGGCTTGTTTTTCTGCTCAGTCAGGATCACAGAGACCCTGTCATTACATATTATTGACACACACATGAAGACGAAGCTGATGGACTGTTAGCTTCGTTTGGCTAAAGACTGCCTCATTATTAGTGGTTATGTGTCTGACATTTTCTTTACCAAGCCCAGTAACTTCCTCAAACATTCTAGCAACTTCATCGCTTCCCTGCAACAAGTAGTCCAGCACAAACCTCTCTAAGAACCATTACTTAATGTTTACAAAGTGTTAATAAGTTAATGTTTTCATCAGAAGTGCTGGTAGGTGGTAAACTTAGACAGACCCGGATGTTTTTCTCCTGTTTCAAGCTAAGTTGAGCTGACCAGCTGATGGCTGTAGCTCAGGGGTGGGCAATCCTGTTCCTCGGGGGCCACTTTCCTGGATGTTTTAGATGTTTCAGCTCATCTTCAAGCTCTGCAGAAGCCTGATAACGATCCTGATAATTTGAATCAGGTGTGTTGGAAGAGGGAAACATCTAAAACGTGCAGGATAGCGGCCCTCAAGGACCAGGATTGCCCACCCCTGCTGTAGCTTCTTATTTAGTGTACTTACATGAGTGGTGTTAACTCTCTTATCTAACTCTTGGCATGCAGTCATACACAATGTTGAACTGTTTCTTTTACCAACATTTACAGAGTACCCTTGAATATCCTGCTGACCTGATCCAACAGTCAGATAAGATGTTATGATTATCCATGATAATACTAGAATCTTAGTTAGCTATCAATGCCTGATATTTGTGCAGATGCCTAACTTGTCCCATAGTGCATTCAGGGAAACCGGTGTCTTGTCACCTGTCTGCTGCAGACTTTGATACATCAGTATTTTTATGCTTTCTCCCATCTAAACTGCATTTAACTCTTTTGAACGCATCTTGTTTGTGCTTCTGTTATGTTGCTTGACTGATGTTGTGAAGATGATGTCGTCTGCAACATTCAGAAACCTGCTTTAGATGTAAAGATGCAGCTTAGTGGAGGTCATCATAACTGGGATCGGGGCATATTCCAGTTTCTTAAAGTAGAGCTTGGGCTTAGATCAAGAATGTGTGCCGTACTATATTATGCAAACAAATCTCTCCACAGAAGCTGAAAACAGCTTCTCCGTGTCTGAAGTGTTCCTCTCAGTCTTTGGCAGATGCATTTTCATTCAATAGCACTATTACCAAGTGACTGTGCGGACGTGGGCTGATGACGTAAGTGTTGTGCTATTATTGTCTGTGACTCTGTGTGTGTGCATCACTGAACTTGTAGGAGAGCGCTTCCACAGAGGCAAATTATTACATCAAAGGAAGGTAATCTAAATATTCAAAGGATATCACACTGAAATTGTTTTATTATTTGCTTGGAAAACCTCATAAAGTTGTTTTTTTATAACATTAATGACAAACTATATCATTCAAACTCTCACAGTAGTTGCTTCATTGAACTCATATGTTTACTGAAATGTGTATTTTGCCAAAAAATTCAGCGGGAATGCTGGAAAACAGACTCAACTTTCAGATAATAGAAGAACAGAAACTGCTGTTTTTTTCCCCACAAACAATAAAAAAGATAACAATAATATTCCTTAACTTGAAAGTATGTTCAACATAGTGATGTTAATCCACGCAGTTGCTGTATAAAGAAAACACAGAACACGCGATTTAATTTGCTGATGCACTGGTACTTTACTGCATGTCACATAATCATTTTAAGGCTGCATAATCTCTGCGCCTCTCCGAGTTTGCCACAATATACTAGACTCAATGATATTAGTTATGTAACGAATAAGCTCTGAAATGGATCATATTCTAGAAGGATCTGAGTTGAGAAAACACACAGTAATACACACAGCTAAGACCACTGCAAATGTTGTAAACAGCAGCTGCCAATATTCAGATTCTTAATATCTATGGCACACAGTAAGCTGGCACACTGCTCTTGGTTGTGCTGTGCTTTTATAGTATGTCTCTGTTAATAGGTGGGTGGAAGTAGCTTTGCAACATGCATCCACCTTAAGTTTAAATTTGAAGTGTGTTGCCATGCAGTTGTGAGTGGTTGAGTCTTAATACTGCAGGTCTGTTGAGTCGTGTCAGTCTGCAAAGCTGCACCTCTGAACACAGCTGGACAACTTCAGTCTACTGGTGTTTGCTAATTGTCCACATGTTAGTATTCAAGAAGTGGTTGGAGAGGCCGAAGTTGAGCGCCGGCAGCAACGCAGCCTTGGAGACAACAGTACAGTTACCAGAAAAAGTTGTTTGCACAGACTCCAGACAAAGTTAGTCCGGCCATTTAGCTCCTACTATCACCTGATTTGCCCTGCAACTTTAACAAGGGCCAGGCAACCTTCAGAAAGAACAGCAACTGCAGGAGAGTCTAGATTCAGTGGTGGACAGTACAGTATTATTGATCATGCTGGCAGTTTTATGTCCTTATGTGCTCTTTCCTGTCAGAGGTTTGTAGCATTTAGCTGTGATTCCTCTGAGGATCAGGGTTTAGGGGTCTGAGCGTCATTCTGACTGATAAACCAAACTGTTGCTGTGTTCCAACAGATTCTGTCCTTTCCTGACCACACTCAGGCCTTAACCATTAACACACTAGTTTTCATTATTTAGCATATACAGTAGCTCATTCATAAATCATGTTAAATAAAGTCTAATTTCAAAATATAGGCATCATTAAATACAGACTGTATTTAAAGGATAAATGTAGCTACATCGCCCAGTGGTTTGTGGCTCACTGTTTAAGCCATGACTTGCACTTTTGAAACTTGACATAACAATCAAGCGATGGATCTGACTGAGGATTAGAGGACGCCACACATGGTACAGTAACAACCTGTCAGTCACAAGGTAGCCCCGCCCTAAAACACACCCTGCTTTACCATCTATTTTACTTGAAAGGGGAACATAATTTTTAAAAAAGTGCATCATGCTGCATTTAAAAAGTCTTATAATTAGCGTTTGAGACCATAAGCTCATTACAAAAATGTTTACTGAAGTAACAAATCAAGTAAGATGTAGAGTACTTTTCTCATAGACCTGTATATCATCTGACTTCTGTTTGCAGCTCGTAGAGTCGCCCCCTGCTGGCTGTTAGAAAGAATGCAAGCTTAAGACACTTGCATGTTGGCTTCACTTTTCAGACGCAGAGGCTATACGTCCATCTTTTACATACAGTCCATGTATTAGACATATGTAAGACATATACACAGCACAGACTATTGAAGTATAATCATGTAAATGTCATTTCACTGTAAACTGCAAATGCTTTTTTAGATTATGTTATTCGGCTACAAGAAGCATTTAAGTTTCACAAAGAGATACTTTTGCCACATGCAGACATAAAGCTAAGTGTATTTACACGGATAGAGTTTTTGTTTGCTTGTTTTTGTGAAGTAATGATCATTTTTTGGTGTCTGCACTACTGAACTCCAACTTATTTCAGATGCATCCTGAGTCATTTGTTGTGCAGAACAGGACCTGGGTAAAAGCGTGATAACCCCATTCAGCCATGAGACCAATAAGACTGTGCAGGGTTTGGTCAAGTAGTAGTAAAGTTCCATATTATGTCCGAAATCAGAACAACACATTAGATGTTCACGGAGGCATCCTACCTGTAATAGTATCCTCTCTTCCCTCTGCTGTTTGAATCTGTATTTTGCTACTGGACAGTAAATTCTCTGTTTCCTTGTCTGCACCCAGGCATCTTTAAAATCAATCTTCACAGACCATACCGGTGTTTTTTTAGATGGTTTATCATCATTTCTAAAATTCACTAGACAGGTTTGCTGCTGGTGGAATGACTGGGCTTTTGCTCCTTTGTGTTTCACTTTGCCTTTCGTTTCTTTTGTTTTTCACCCACCGTAAAGGTCGGTTTGTTAACTACATTATGTGAAAACACTTTTTTTTTTTAACCGTGTTTGAGATTTGAACGTCAAACAGATGAGATTAAAGGAAAACAGAGCTCAGGATGTGTGGGGAGAACAGCACGGCTGAATTGAAACAACAGCATTTTCTCTGATAAAATGTCAAGGGAAATACAATCCTGACCTAATACTTATCCATTCCTATGTCTGTGACAGGATTAAATTCAGACACAGATGCATATTTGTCCATATACGGCACAATAAAAATGCTCTTTAAACTCATCCATCAACTTGTTTACAATAAAGTCCAAAACTTTTTTCAATAAGAGTATTAAAATAACGATGTAAAGGGCCAAAAAATGAGAAAAACCCCAAAGTCTATCTCTTCTCCGTTGTTTAATAAAATATGAGTGCAAGACAGAAAAACAGTTCCTCCTTCAGGGTTACTGTGGCTCAGCAGATTTACTCTCAGGCCTCCTCTGTCTCGACACACACACACACACACACAACCTCACACACACACTTGAATCAGGAAATTTTCAGGAACGCAGATGCTGCGGTCGTGTCCTCTCCTGTTCTGTAATCTCCTGCAGCTGAATCAAAGTTGTTCACTATTTAAAGCTTCATTCTTTACCTCTTGTTCTAATCCGAGTCCTCCGTTGTTCTGCAGGTGGATGAAAGAATAGGAGGTGAAACAAAAGGTAAAACAGGGGAGTGGAGGGAGGAGAGGGAAAGACAAAGGAAATGAAGGAGATGGAAGGGTGGGATATTAAAGGAAAACTTGTGGTGCTTTGTGACCATACACAAACAGAACTGTGACAACATCTATTTGTGGATTTGGGGAAAGTCACTAGCTGTACTTTCTGGCAAACAACAGCTGAGAGCAGCTCAGCTGAGTCGGTTTTTTTCAAGATTTTTTGGGGAGCATATTTAAAGGAGACAGTGCAGGGAGACAGGAAATGTAGGGAAGAGGGTAGAGGAATGGCGTGCAGCAAATGGTCTGTCCAGCTGCGTATCGAGCTGTGAACCCACAGCTCAGGGCCGCATATGTTCTGTGATCTAACCGGCTGGCCTTTCAGTCCTCAGCTTAGGTAAATCTCACTGGCAAACTGAAGTTTTCAGATTTGGTACCTTCATCAATCATGTTTGGCATCCCAGAATAAATGTGCTGTTTTAAAGACGCAGTAGGCAGAAATCTTAAGGAGGCAAAAGAAGAAAAAAAAAGAGCCAAACTCGCAAAACAGTCTTACAAACAGTCAGTATTCACTCATGGCTTTAAACAGAATTTTAGCCCCACTCATCTGAAGGATAAATCGTCCATTCATCCCACTGTGCCACCTCATGCTATGTCCACTGTTATGACGTAGTCTGTCTGATCATTCTGTGTTTTCTCTCTCTCTCTCAGCCTTGTGATTGGTGACTCAGTTGCCATCCTACAGGTGATTGGCTCCTGACTGATGATGGCAGACAGCAGAAGGATCCAAGATGGTGTTGCCTCAGTGCAGGGAAATCACTCATCCACCTCACCTCCCAACCTTCCACGCTTTAATCCAGCCTCTGTCCATGCAGTGGACTTAACCTTAACTAGCAGGAGTTTTTGGGCTTAGACAGCCATTTCTATTGCTTCTGTTGACATGCACACACTACAAGCTTGGAACATAATGGCTCATCGAACACTATAAGATAATACTAGGATTTTCATGCAAGAGGGAGCAGTCAGGAAGCAGAGCACCACCTCATGTGACCGAAACAGATCAGATAAGTTGTGCAAAAACGTACTGCAGAGGGATAAACAAGAAGTCTGGATGAGAAAGTGTTTGGGGAGGAGTGGTCAACCTTGGTATGGTAAATCTGACACATCTAAATATGCTCACTAGATTAACATCAACATTATGTCTCCAGAATTACAGGCTCCACCTTAAAATAACAGCTAATCCTTTAGTTTCTGTGAAAAAATCCACCCTTTTTATGGACAGCCATGAAGGAGGACATCACTTTAGGCTGATCTATTCTTCAAAACTCTATTTAAATGCCAATACGAGCAACAACTAGGTAGACTTGTGCAGTGGTTCTCAACTGGTGGGTCGGGACCCAAAAGTGGGTCGCGAAGCCATTTTTAGAGGGTCGCAGAAGCATGCCCCCCTCCAAAGAAGCAGTGGTACAAAGTCTTTTATTTTGAAGGACGCGCTTCTTATGACACAGTTTGCTTTCAGTAGCAGGATATTTAGTGGTGGTGACACCAGCAGCAGCCCACTATTAACCTCTAGATTTGGTTCTGCCAGGTTATTGGGGAAATTTATGCTAAAAAATGTCAAAAATGAACCAAAATGTGCTCAGAATCTGTCAAAATGGGCCAAAATATGCCCCAAAACTTGGCAAAAACATCCAAATATACCAAAATGAGCAAAAAAATAAGCCAAAATTTTCCAAAGCTGTATCAAAATGCGTTGAGACTCCACCCAAATAAACCTTAATTTGTTAACAGGAACAGCAAACTTCAAAAATTTGGGTCGCGACCGATATTAATAGAGACATAATGGGTCCTAAGGCTGGACTAGTTAAGAACCACTGGGCTAGTAGATTAATTTATTGAATATTTTAGTTTAAGGCTACGTTTATATTGTATCAGTGTAAGAATAATATAAGGTATCTCAAGTTAGTCAGTTACATCTGACCCACATAGATCAACAATGTTCATAATGCTCCCTCAGTGCCACAAGGTTGTAGGTTTAATCTCACCCTGCAGCTGATACGATTGTGGTGAAAGAAACTGTTCAAAGGGATCTGAACGGCTTTAAATGGGCTGTGATGTGCACATTATGCTCTCAGTTGTAACAAAAATAGAATTCTTCTCCACAGCTGACCTGAGTCACAGCTTTGTCATATTAGCAGCTACTGATGCTGATGTCTGGATTAATGACATGCTTCGCCGCAAACATTATGTCATTAATTAAACAAATCGGAGACACCGCATCAACTTGCAAATAAGATTATTCGACAGTTACATACACAACCGTTGCTCATTTTCAAATGAGTAACACACAGACTCAGGCTGCTATTATTTTTGTTTGTTTTGTTCGTGACATATTTTGTCAATATGTATTTTTTTTATATGAAGTACTAGAACTCTATTTATTGTACGAGTGATTTATTCTGCTCTGGTTGTCCGTGAAAAGATTCATTTTTTTAAAAGTGAATCAGTAAAAGCTCGTTTTTCATTCTGTTGAGGAACGATTCTGACCATTGTTGTATGACTGACTGAGTCTATGACTGAGTTCAGAGGGTTGATATTGGCATTTTTTTGGGCACTGTGGTGGTGAAGCATTCAAATGTGATCCCTGCATTTCTGAATATCTCCTTGGTGCTGAAACAGACCAACACACTTTATTTATAAACTTCCCAAAGCTGAGGGTGTCACTGTAGTGTCCATGCATGTGAGGCTCCACCAGCTCACCTCTCATCACTCTGATCCATGCAGAGCTTGTTTATCAGGGCCTGGGGACCCTTACTGGGGGCTCATCCTGACCAGGATTCAAACGCCCCGTCTGCTGTGTCGGCACTGAGAATACAACCACTACATCATCCTGCTGAAGAGAGAAGATCACCCTCCATGAGATCCATCATCGGCAGATAGTGGAAGAAGCTGACATTAAAGAAGCCGATTAATGGATAAATATGGTATGCATTCAGGATCTGATCATGGCAACACAAGAACAGGACCCAGTACCATCCTGAGTCAGTCCAGCACCTACACTGGTGTTCAAAGAAAGTGTACCATTCTTTAGTACAAGTATAAGAAAGTTTACACACATAGGTAGGGATCTACTTTGTCTCAGCTGTTACTTTACGATATATGAACTTGATTTGCAAAAGTGTCACGGACATAGGTAAGTGTTTTCCCCACACTGCCTAAATAAATGGTAAATGGTCTGCACTTATATAGCGCTTTTCTTTACCTTAGTGGTATCCAAAGCGCTTTACAATGTGTTTCACATTCACCCGTTCACACACCAACGGCGACAGAGCTGCCATGCAAGGCGCTAATCTACCATTGGGAGCAATTTCGGGTTCAGTGTCTTGCCCAAGGACACTTCGGCATGTAGAGGGGCCAGGGATCGAACAGCTAACCTCGTGATAAGTGGACAACCCGCTCTACCACCTGAGCCACAGCCGCCCAGACCTTATAAAGCTTATATACAGCTTCATAAGGTCCTTATGGTGTCCTTATAAAGACATCATAGGGACCAGAATATTTGGCAGCAAGGGCGGAACCGGGAATGGGCAGCAGAACCAGAACCTTGTCACCAACCTAGAATTCTCTTTTAACGGCGGCTGCTTCAAAAAAATGCTTAACAGCAAACATTATAGCTAACAAGAGTTGGTTGCCACTCTTCAACTATGTAAACTATGATGCGGTCAAATGGCTCTTTAGTTGCAGGAACCAGGAAGTGACCTGATTCAATCTCCCTGCAATCTGACCCACATGACAACTACAGCAATATCAAGCTACATCATGTTTTAATCCTGGCCATAAAAAGTCTCCAAGCAGAAGCTGGTATGTTTTGGTAATCCCTAAATGCCCTGACCACTGACTTTCAAGGGCTAAAGATAAACTTGATGGACGGTAGCACGATGGAATTACAATTTGCTTCGCAGCACTCCAGTCGGAGGCATCGCTACAGATGACCACTTACATCAGAATATCCTGATCAATGGCATAAGCTGTTTCGGCACTGTTCACTTTATCAGGACTTACCACACTGGAGAAACATTTGTGCAATGTTGGATCAGCTTTTTGAGCAGCACATAACGATCACGGGCTACAGGAAGAGACACGTCGTCAGGTAGAGTGGGCGGCTCCAGTGGCTCGGAGGGAGATGTAGGATCATTCGCCACTGTGTGCTCCATTCCTGCTTCACCTAAAAGAGCTGACATTAAAACAGTGACAAGGATGATCAGAATGATGCGCAACTGGGCACGAGTGACTACACACACTGGATACAACTGAGACTCAGTCAAGTCAGTGACAGTGAGGCTATTAAATATCTCTAACTTGGTATCACTCTGTCACCAGCCACACAGCTACCCATCAACATTACAACACCTTTAATCAGCAGCGCAGAACAGACCACAATGGGAAAGAAACCAGTGAAAAGTTTGGACTTAACAGCCATAACCAATACTTAGAATTGATACATGTTTATGCAGTAAATTGGTCTGAAAATGTAGTATAACACAAACTCCGACACTAAACTTGGTTGAAATGCTTTTGTTTACTTTCAGAGTATTGATATTACTCATTAAGTGTAACCAGTCAGATGGAGCTGTTTGCAGGACATTGCTCCCAGTCTTCAGAGAACACAGAGTAGAGACTACAGACAGGCTGCATCAGAGCCAAAGTAGAGCATTTGAAAAACATAAGAAAAATGCTTAATATTGAATCTGATGGTTCGCTCTAAACCCTGCCAGCTGCCATTTCCCCGGCGTCACTACTTAATGACTCCACACGGAGGCGTTTATCACATGAATGAGGGAGACTAGAGCGGAAATAAATTGGCCGAAGAAGAGTTTGTACAGGTATAATGGAGGACAGCAACGCTACCGTAAGAGACGCCCCATCCACGTTTAAGTCCAAAGCGTGGACCCATTTCGGCTTTAGCAATACTGAGGGAACAAGCAAGCTGGACAAAGACTATGACATATGCAAGAACTGCCTCGCAAAAGTAAAGCACACAGGCAACACCACCAACATGCAAACCCACCTGCAACGCCACCATCCTGAAGTCCTCGCCGAGAAAGCAGCTGATGCAGCTAACGTTTCAGCCTGCAGCCGTTAACACAATGTCTAAAGCAAAGATGGCCGCCAGCATTACAACGTCCATTGCTGGGTTTATTTGCAAGGACCTCCGCCCGTAGAGTGTGGTTGAAAATGGAGGGTTTCAAAAAAATGGTACACACACTGGAACCAACGTATGAATATTATAAATATCGCGATGTATCATTATGTGATTGTCTTGGAATATATTGATTGTTGGAGTATCACTGTATCGTGATAGTATTGGTATCATGAGCCATGTATCGCGTATCGTATCGTATCATATCGTATCATGAGGTACCCTGTGATTCCCATCCCTATTATCTTTTGCCTATATTTTTATTTGTAATTGTAGGCATTAATGTAACATATCATTGTAAAAAAATAGGTTAGAAATGTTAAATTCCATATGCCAGTAGGTGTGGGTTTAAAGCCCTCATGTCACAATGGGTCCCACATCAAAAACCATCTTTTACAACAGCAGAGCCATGATCCTGTGTGACTTCAAGCTCCGGCCTGACAGTCATCTGCTGGTCACCTAATGTGACATCATGGTGGTTGACATGAGAAGAAGATGGCAGCTGTGATGGATGTTGACAGTAACATCAGGAAGAAGAAGCCCAAGAAGACGGAGGGGCGAAGTAACAACTGGAACACATGTGGAAGGCGAAGTCCACAAAGAGAGAGCAGCTCCAGCAGATTGCCGGTACAACATCTGAGGTCTGTGTTCAGATACAGGACAGAACCCTCAAACTCCCAGGCCTCTGTTCGAGGGAGAAATCTGACAAATCAATATACTTCATCACGCCGAAAGGCATGATGACAAAAATCGTTACAAAATGCAGCATCGTCATAAATCACTCCTGCTTATTGATTTGCAACATCACCAACAATGGACCAGTAAACTGTAACCAGAGACATTTGTCACGATTTGTAGGAGGCAACACAGTCGAGGACCCGCAACCCGACCACCAGATGGACAGGAGCAGTTCAGTGGCTTCATTTTTTGAGGAGTAATGGAGCTTATTTGCAGGCCAGCAGCAGCAGCGAGGCAAGAACAGGTTAGAGGATGGCAGGAAGGCAAGAACATGCAGAATATAAACGAGGCGATAACCTGGGAAAAGAGGCGGGTATGTATACGGTGAGCTGATTAGGAAGGGGACACAGGTGAGGTGGATGGAGTCAGGATGAGGTGATTTCACAAAGAGACACTGGCGACTCAGACAGGGAGGGTGAAGCAGGGCTGAGACAGGAATCATGCTCAGTATACAGTGAACAGTATGACAGAATATCTAAAGGCCCCGGTCTGTGTTCATCCGCAAGTCTATTCAAACCAAGCCGGAGTCTGATTAGCAGACAATCAGTGGAGGACTCTATAATGAGCAGCAAATTGAGGTTTTGGATGCCTACTATCATCATTTTGTGTCATCACTGGTAATTTCTGTAAAATGAGGAGCGTGGATCTGCATTATTATGAGCCGAAAGTGCTTTCTCACTCCATTGTCGAGAGTTTGTGGAGCTTTACATGTGAAGTTCTACATTTCACACTCCAAACGATCAAATGAAATGCCGTTAATGCAGTGCTCGTAGTGTTTCGTGTGTCCCGTCACCACAGAAGTTAAGCAGGAGACACCATCACACGCCTAAAAACAGTCCGGCAATTATAAAACGACTGTAGAAACCTGAGAGGACAAAGAAAAGGGCCACATACAAATGTTAGCCAACGTGAATTCAACCTGTTATGGTCAGAGGTGTCCATTTAATCATTTTACTCCAACAAATGTAGTGTAACTATGGTGAAACTGTTGTCAATTGAAAGGAAGGGTGTAAAAATCTCCTTCAGTAAAAGTGAAAAATAACTATTTGTAATGCATAATAAGTAAAAGTCACTTAGCTACCTTTTTGATAGATCCCATCCCATTTTCATATTGTTATTTAATAACTGTTCATTAGTTACTCGAAGATATTGAACAACATTTCAAGCCGATTAATTTTTGTCGTCATATTCAGACTAGAAAATCACTTTCGCTCCTATAACTTAACTCCTTCACTACATACTATTAAAATTATTAGAATTAAAATGCAGATTCCCATCATTTGTAGTCCTACATACACTCATACACAACCTCTATCAGGTCTCTAAGATTAAATTAACGCAACATGAGCTGAGTCACAAAGCTTAGCTCAGGCTAAACTAGCTAACGGTAGGGCAGTGCGCGGTTAGCTAAACATGTTTTAAATTATTCAGTTCAGTTCAGTTTTATCTTTAAAGCAGCGATTCATAACATATGCCACCTCAATGCACTTCAAAATGATATTATAGAGATAAATTAGTGAGTTAACATTTGCATTAACAAGTTCGTACCCAGCATCAGCGAAGCTAGCAAAAGGAAAACAGCTAGCTAAATAGCTATTACTAGCTAGCTATTTACCACAGACATATATTCTGCAGCTACAGTTAATTAAGTTACGTGCACAACTTTTTGTGGGTTGCTTCACATTTTTTGCTGCTTTTTTAAACAAAATAAACATTGCATTAAGAGTTTTTCTTTATGTGACCGAGACAGACAGTTTTTATAGGAATGAGCAGGCCGAGACCATTACTCACACTGGGGTGGCACAGAGACTCAAATGTTGTTGATTTTTATTCTATTAATAATTCTTTTTAAAAATCTAGTACATATATTTTTTAAAGTAGTTTTTAAAAAACTACTTTTTTAAGTATTTGTTTACATATTATATGCATTTTTAATATGTAAACTGCTGCTGCAACACTGCAGTTTCCCTGAAAGTTTATCTTTCTGGCAAATCGCTATAGTTCGGGTCACTTATCATTCAATTATGCAGACATGAGGACTCCAACAGTCTGTTTCATGCAGCCTCAGCTGATTTAAAAATTAATCTGCAGCAACTGCTCCAAGTTATGCTTTTTAAATAGTTTGTATTGCAAATCAAATTACAATGGGGTGCAAACATACATTCATAGTTCTATGAATATGTGCGTAGCCCTTTGACAGATGCCACTATTAGTTGTGAGCTGGCTGTGACCACTGCTTGTACTTGAGGGTGAACTCGTCTCTTAAATGGGGTCAACAGGTTTCATTTTCTTCATGTTCACCACATCAGACTGTATCCAAAATGGACTTGGCAACCATGTCGTTACCTATTGGTCCGTGGACTACAATTTGAAGGCCTCAAGTTTGGCATTTTGCCGTCACCATTTTGATCAGGGCATTTGTGGATCTGACTGAAAACATAAGTACACTAAGCACAATCATACAGTAGCAACAGCAGGAAATCACCTTTTCCACCACACTATCAATCACAAGGTAGCTCCGCTCTAAAACATACCGTGCTTTATTGTCAGTTTTGCCTAAATTGGACCATACTTTGCAAAATTAACATCATATTGTATTCAAGATCTTGGAAGTACCCTTTGAGACCATAAACTTGTTTGAAAAATGTTTGAAAAATTAGCAGATCAAGTGAGAAGTTGGGTCATTTCCTAATAAACTTCTATGTAATCCAATGTAATTTGGCAGCCAGAGGAGGCGCCCCCTGCTGGGCATTACAAAGGATGCAGATCTAAGTCACTTCCAAGTTGGCCTCACTTATTATATACAGCATTATTTATACACAGTCTGTATGTATTATTTAACAAAGACAGTTTGATATTGAAGTTCAACGCTTCAAATTAAGCATAAATCACACTTTAAAAAAGATACTCAAAAAAGTACAACTGCACCAAACATCAACGTCGTTACAGCATTGAGAGTAGTGTTGACTAATTCATTACTTCCATCTCTACACATGGTGGAACAAAATCTGTACAGGGTCTGAGCAGCTCAACTAGAGGTTTTACTAAATCTCTTTCACAGAGAGACAGACTCCAAAGTGAAAGACACATTTGTAATAGAAGACGCTTCAAACCAAAAGCCTTCAAAGTGAGCGTCTCAAACCCACTCCTTCCTGACTGCATGATTCATCCTCCCGTACCACAGGGGGTTACTTCCTTTACTTTCCGCGGACAAACCACCTTTGTGCTTTAAGTAATGGGATGCTGAGCTCCTCAGACTTTTCTGGGCTTTTAGACACCATCAGGCTTAAGTGGTAATGTTGCCAGAGGGTGGGCCTCGTGCATGCAGGGCGGGTTACAGACAGTCACTTTAGAGTCGGAGGAGAGGCTGATTGAAGGTGTTTGCTGCTGAAACAGAGCAGAAAATCCTGAAAACAGCTCATGAATTACTAAAAACCCAAAATATATAATAAGCAGTAAGATTTTAGGTGGAAAGTCATGCAGCGGTGATCAGGAGGCGACTCTCCAGAGCATGTTTTGGTGGGTTTCTGCTGCCCTCTGGTGGTCCTCAGAGGTACATCCACATCAACCAACCCTGAACACCTTGTTCTCTGTTAGATGATGTTAAATGATTCTCTGCTCGCCTTGATTTGATTCCACCGACAGCATTAATGTGAAAAAAAATGCATGTATTTTACAGATTGCCACTTTGATGCTCTCTGTTCACTGTATTCAACAAGACACACATTTATTGATATGAATTTGAACAAAAGCTGATTAGAAGCAAACTTGCTCGACGTAAAAAACCTCGAGTGGCTTCTACAAGTGTGTCAGCTGGATAATAAAAAGGCAGAGCTCCTGTTCTTGTTGTGCAGCCTGGAGCTGTTTGGCAGGCTGCTCTCTGCTGGATGAGCACATGATGGATGACTTATCTCGCAGAGCTGCCAACACGCATACAAGCCTCGCTGTGTTCATCCTTCTTCTGAATAACACTCATCATTTGTGGCTCAGAAGATGGAGAGGGACTGTACGGCAATCAGCTGCAACATTAGAACCACCTACCCAATATAGTGGAGGTTCCCAACCAACCTCCAAACAGCTCTGACCCGTCGAGGCCTGGACCCCACAGACCTCCGAAGGTGTCCGCTGGTATGAAACCCTAAGATGTTCGCAGCAGATTCTTTGAAATCCTGGAAGTTGTGAGGTTTGGATTCCATGTATCGGACCTGTTTTTCCAGCACATCCCACAAATGACTGATCCGACAGATCTGGAGAATTTGGAGGCGAAGTCAACACCTTGAACTCTGTCATGTTCCTCTAATCCAGGGGCGTCCAATCCTGGTCCTCGAGGGCCACTATCCTGCATGTTTTAGACGTTTCCCTCTTCCGACACGCTTGTTTTAAATGATCAGGATCGTTATCAGGCTTCTGCAGAGCTTGATGATGAGCTGATCATTGAATCAGGTGTGTTGGAAGATGGAAACATCTAAAACATGCAGGATAGTGGCCCTCGAAGACCAGGACTGGACACCCCTCATCTAATCATTCCTGAACACTGTTTGTTGTCGGCAGGAAGCATTATCCTGATAAAAGACGCCACTATTATCAGGGAATACCGTTGCCATGAAGGGGTCTACATCAGTGGTTCGGGAAGCCATTTTGAGAAGGTCGCAGAAGCATGCCCCCCCAAAAAGTAGTGATATAAAGTCTTTTATTTTAAAGGACGCACTTCTTATGACACAGTTTGCTTTCAATAGCAGGATATTTAGTGGTGGTGACACCAGTAGTTGCCCACTATTAACCTCTAGATTTGGTTCTGCCAGCTTATTGGAGAAATTTAAGCTAAAACGTCCCAAAAATGAACCAAAATGTGCTCAGAATCTGTCAAAATGGGCCAAAATATGCCCAAAACTTGGCAAAAGGGTCCAAATATACCAAAATGAACAAAAAAATAAGCCAATTTTTTCCCCAAGCTGTATCGAAATATGTTGAGACTACACCCAAATAAAACTTAATTTGTTAACAGGAACAGCAAACTTCAAAAAGTTGGGTCGCGACTGTTATTAATAGAGACATAGTGGGTCCTGAGGCTGGACCAGTTGGGAACCACTGGTCTACATGTTTTGATACAACTTGTAGGTAGGCTGTGAATGTCAAATTAACATCCATGTGAGTGCATAACTCAAAGTTTTCCAGCAGAACGTTGCCCAGAACATCACACTGCCTCCATCCCATAACACACATACCTGGCCATCCATATGGTGTCAAAGGCAACATGACTCCTCAGACCAGCCCACCTTCTTCCACTGCTCCACAGTCCAGTTGGGATGCCTCTTGTAGGAGCTTTCAATGGTAGACAGGGGTCAGCATTGACAGTCCCCTATGTGTTAAACAGTCTTGTACTGTGTGTTCATAGCCAGCATCAAGGTGTTAAGCGGTTTGGGCAACATTAGCTTCTGTGGGATCAGACCACATGGGCCGGTCTTCACTCCCCACTACATCAAAAGTCTTGGACACCTGTTGCCGCTTCACCAGTCATTCTTCCTAAGTCACTTTTGGTCCAAGCATAACCACCGCATACCAGAAACACCCCCGCAAGATCTGCTGTTTTGAAGGTTCTCTCATCCAGCCTTCTGTCAAAGTCACTCAGATCCCTAAACGGCCCATTTTTTCCTGCTTCCAACACATCAGCTTCAAGAACTGACCGTTTTACTTGCTGCCTGATAAACTCCATCCGCTGACAGGTGCAACTGTAATGAGAAAATCCACTTCACCTGTGAGTGGTTTTAATGTCTTGGCTGCTTGGGGCACATGGCCTCTCTGTGAATTTAGATTATATGATGTTAAAGGAACTTTTGGAGGTAATGAAGAAGTGTGATCATCAGCCTCACAAACAAACGTCCTTAATATAAAGTGTCGTACAGAAACTTGATATTTTAGCTTGAGTGAAAGAAAGAAGAACATCATTAGTGCTGTTCACGACTGGATAAGTTAGGCTTTTTAAGTGTTAAATGACAAATAGTTAATTCTTCTGCCCTGTAAACTGCAATATTTATTTTATATTTGATTTTATGGATGAGTAGTGCATCAACATGACTTAAACAGAGTAACTAAGGGGTTTTAGGAGGTGTGTCGATGTCTTTTCCCTCTCTGAGACTTTGCTGACGTACAGCTGAAGAATAAAACCATAAAAACAAGAACCTTTCGTTTGTGTGGACGATGTGCTCGACTTGCTCCCGCTGACGCTTCTTCCATTCGTTCGTGTTTTTCCTCGTCCGGAATTGCAGCTCTAAGGACCGAATGCGTCACAGATCGTGAAGCCCCTTGAGGCGAATCAGCGTTTTGCGATGCCGGACTCCGTAAATAAAACTGACTTGACTGGATTCTTCAGCCGTGACCCTGAAACACGCAGAAGTGGCTGCTGTGAGGACCTGAGGCTGCTCCTGCGACGTTAAGGCCTCACATGACAAATGTAATTAATCGTAGATGTGGTGCGGTGGGAGCTGGTGGAGAGAAACTAGAAGTGATCTAATGCCTGATCTGTGTTTAGTTTGTGAAGAACTCTGCACCACATGGTGAGCTCAGTCAGGCGAACAACGGTGTTACAGTAGCTGTGATTTAATTATAATGTAGATGCTGTCGGGGCTGATTTAGCAGAGTAGATGCCCATTCAAATGAAATGTAAATCATACACGAGTGCTATCAAGTTCTAAAGTCTGTTTATTTATTTTAGCTCGTCTAAAATGAGCTAAAAAATAAAGGCAATCGATAAGAAAAATGTACCAGCCGCCTCTTTTACCACTAAGTTCACATTAGAATTGAATTCAGCTTCTTCAAACTATTCCAAATGTCTCAAGCAGAAAACAAGAATGCCTTTGTTCTTTGTGAAATAAGTTTGCAAAGACATTTGAGAACCTGCATAGTTAAAACTGATGACTTTTTATGCATAGGAAGCAACAGCAAGAAGCACATCTATATGATACAGTCTTGATGTTTTAGGTCTGTGGAGATTTGTGGTTTTATTTTTCATCTTTTTCCTAATTTTGTGATACTGGGCTTTTATTCTTCACACTTTAAGATTTAGAAACAATTTCCTCATTTGACCTTTTATTTACTGAACTGAAGCCTCCTTGTGTGTGATATAAAATAGTATTTCTGCTTAATAATAAGAATGGATTTGTTTTTATATAGCGCTTTTCTAGGCACTCAGTGATACTTTATATTGTGTTATTCATTCACTCTATACTCAGTGGTGGCAAGCTACATATGTAGCCACAGCTGCCCTGGGGTAGACTGACGGAGGCCAGGCTGCGCCATCGACCACCACCAACCACTCACTCTCACACTGCATCCACCCAGGCTTCCTGGTTTCCCTCACGGTCTCCCATCCAGGTACTGACCAGGCCCAACCTCGCTTACCTTCCAAGATCTGACGGGATCAGGCATCCACAGGGCAATACGGCCTTATTAGACTATAAGATAAAGGCAGTGTTGACTTTTGCCCTTTTACCTTCTGGTTTGGTTTCCTGTATGAGGCTCTCAGTTGATCTCAGACTGATTGTCTTGATGTGTCCTAATCAGTGATTGTTTGTTCTAATCCTGAAGGAGGCTGTCGGCTGATATTCATGGTTATAAGTTGTCGTCACGACCCGGCTCCAGGAAGGACAAAGAGGAGAGGACCACACTTGACCAGAGAAACTTAAATATATTTTGACCAAACACCCATCATCCATCATCTACACACCGCTTAATCCTCTGTAGGGTCACGGGGGGACTGGAGCCTATCCCAGTCGACTCAGGGTGAAGGCAGGGGACACCCTGGACAGGTCGCCAGCCTGTCACAGGGCTACACATAGAGACGGACAACCAAGCACACTCTCATTCACACCTACGGACAGTTTAGAATCATCAATTAACCTCAGCATGTTTTTGGACTGTGGGAGGAAGCTGGAGTACCCAGTGAGAACCCACGCTGCACAGGGAGAACATGCAAACTCCACACAGAAAGATCCCAGGCGTCCTAACCGGGACGCGAACCGGGGATCTTCTAGCTGTGAGGCGACGCTGCTAACCACCGAGCCACTGTGCAGCCCTTTGACCAAACATACTTTAACAAAACAAACTAAATATCTGGATCAGTACTGTCAGTAATGTAATGTGTGTATGCATGTGTGTGTGTGTGTGTGTGTGTGTGTGTGTGAAAGAAGTGAGAAAGAGAGCGGCTGATCCCAGTCAGCTTATAAAGCTGATGAACAACCAGCACAGGTGTCAGATGGACTGATGGACTTCTTATTCTTCTCTAAGGGAGCCTGAGCTCCAGCCAACCAAGACAGTCCAAACAGGAAGTTCAGGGGATGTGACACTGTATAATAAATACATCACAGTTATGACAATTTGTCCCTAAAACCACAGCCAGTGCAGGGATGTGTGAATCATCTGTTTGCATTCTGTATAGCTGCTCCCTGTGAGATAGATATAAAACACCTCACAAAAAAAATGAAGTCTCTGAGAATAAACTCTTTGACTGGGCTGGTGGCGGTCCTCTGAAAGCTCTAAGGGATGATCTGAGCGGACGGACGGCGTCGTCTTTATCTTCGTCGCAGAGAGCAGAGAGGATAAAGATGAGCAATTGTCCCGAATAATCTTTTCTTATTTCTGCTGTCCCACTCTTGTTCCACTGTCATGGTTCCGGCTGATAAGAAAAATGTTCTGAGTCTGTCGGTGCAGAGATAAGACCTCCGGAATTAGTCTTGAAAAACAAAAAAAAATTAAATTAAGTGGCCCAGGAGCCGGTGATGTTTATCGTCATTCTTCTTCCTGTACAGGCAGATAGTCAGAGAGAAGCAGAGGAGACAACAAACACTTCAGTGGCTTCTTTGTGTTTTCTAGCCCTCTAAAGACGATATCACAGATACACTGAGGTAGTTCTTCAGTTGAAGTAGTTGTTTTTGTTTAGCAGAATGAAACGTACATTGTTTTAAGTAAAAGAAAAGAAAAGCCAAGTGCCTTGAACCTGCATTCTCTCTAACAGCCAGCAGGGGGCGACTCCTCTGGTTGCAAAAAGAAGACGGACCATTATGAGGAAAAGACTTTTCAGTTGATTTGTTTCTTTAGTGAACATTTTCCATGTCAGTTTATGGTCTCAGTCACTAGTTGTAAGATTTTTAATCCAGCATGATGTTTATTGTTGATGTTTGTAACCTATGATTCCATTTAGCCTAAAACTGACCATGAAGCAGAGGGTGTTTTAGGGCGGGGCTACCTTGTGATTGACAGCACCGACTGTTCTCCAGTCAGATCCACCCCTCATTCTTAACGTTTGGTTTTAAAAACACCAACGTGTCGATGACCAGATTCCAAACTTGAGGCTTCACAGTGGCAGTCCACAGACCAGTAAGTGATGTTACAGTGGCTACACCCATCATTTATATACAGTCTGTGGTAGTTTTGGTCAACCTACAGTGTAGCCATCACATCCCCTTTACCTCCAGTGGCTGGTAAAAAGCAGTAAACACTGAATGATCTGTCTGAATGTGGAAGGAAGAAGATGGAATTGGCTCACTGACGACTCTTGTGATGTTTGTTTTGACCATCGACGATAGCACTGGGGATTCGGGAATGGGAATTCATTCACCCAACATTAGCTACAGTAGCTGTATGTGTAGTCAACTCATAAACAGTAAGCTAGCAATACATATTGCATTACTTGTGGCCATTTATTTTACATTAAAATGACATAATGCAAATGCTTGTGACTCAGTGTAACATGAAAAAGCTTTAATATATAATTACCTCTGCCAAGAAGATTATGTGATGGACGGCGTTGGTTTGTTTGTTTGTTTGTTTGTGTGCAAAATAACTTGAAAAGTAATGGACGGATTTGGATGAAATTTTCAGGAAATGTTTGAAATGAGACAAAGAACAAATGATGAAATTTTGGGACTAATCTGGATCACCGTCTGGATCCAGGAATTTCTTTTTTTAAGTAAGTGTAACCAGGTGGATGGTTAAATGCGGTTTACTCTAAAAGCCACCAGAGGGCACTCTTCTTTTTGGGGTAACCCCCTGTGATCACATGACATTCTGGGTCTCCACGAGACAGACGGCGACAATGGCAGAGTTCTCTTTCCTTCCTGAGCGACATACGCACGGTTGGGCCGGCATTCTTATCTCCAGTTGAGAAGCTGGGAGGCTGTTAGGAGCTGCTGCGCTAGAGGCCGCGCCTGTTAATTAGGTCAGATGGGGTGAAGGCCGCATTGTCAGTAGGACATTTCAACTGTATGTAATTACATTTGTATCTGTAACGTTCCATACAAAATATGTGAATTGAGAGACTGTGTTGGGGTGGACTGAAGCTCCTTGGTGGAGGTATGAGCTCTCTGAGTGCTTTTCTAGTTTTGTATGTGAACGGGATTTCTGCCGAAGTCAAATCCATACACTGTATTTAAAAAGATGGACGTAGTGACCATGACATCACCCTTTGGTTTGTGGACTGCCAATTTGAAGGCTTGAGTTGGTCATTTGGCTGCCAACACCATCTTAGAACCAGACATAATGAATGAAGGATGGATCTGACTGAGAACTCAAGGACACGGTGGTACAGCAGCGAACTGTCAATCTCAAAACAAACCCTGCTCTGTCATCTATTTCACTCTAAATGGGACCATCATTAAGTAATTAAAGCCATGCTGTACTGAAACAGACTTGAAGCTAGTGATTTAGACCATAAAGGGCACTAAGCAAGTTGGCATCATAGCAACCCGTCAGTCACAATGTAGCCCCGCCCTAAAACATACCCTGCTTTATCCTCTATTTTACTTTAAATGTGAACATAGTTTAAAAAATGTGCATCATGCTGTATTTAAAAAGTCTTATAACTAGTGATTGAGACCATAAACTCATTACGAAAATGTATAGCGAGGTAAAAATCTAGTAAATAAGACTTCTTTTTGCAACCGGAGGAGTCGCCCCCTGCTGGCTGTTAGAAAGAATGCACTTTAAAGCCCTCTGGTGTTGGCTTTGTTTTTAAAACCTGGAGGCGACGTCCATCTTTTACAAAAAGTCTGTGGGTTAAAAAATACATCTAATGCATTGTTATCAACAGGTGTTGGTAAAAAATGACTAACCTGAAAACAAAGGTTGTCCTGGAGGCGTTCATCATGACGTTTTGACTTGTAATGCATCTGGGGTCAGCTCTGGTCACAGTAAACTCTGCACTAAGCTAACTTTTAGTAGGTGAGATGCATTGTGGGTAATGAAAGAAAAGGCTTATTTTGAAAAGGCAAGTTTAAAATCATCATTCTATATCTAAATCTCTGCCCGACCCCAGACTTACGCTCTGCTTATCTTCATGTCAAGCTGAGGTTGTTACACATGAGTACATTATAGTTTTTAAAAAATGAAATCAGTGTAAAGTTTAATCAACATGCACATTTTTAACACCTTAAAAAAAATCTAAAGTTAGTAATTCAGGCTCCTCTGGTTGAAAACACAACACCGATCCAAACACACCACTTAATAAAAGATTTTTTATTCACAATAGAAGTGTAACAAATATAGTTTATTAAAAAGTCTGCTGCTCATTAATATCATTTTAATCCATAAGCTCAGAAGATTTTTATATAAATGTAGAACGGCTCATTTGCCGGAATGGAATATTTACATTTTTTTTCAATAATAATAATAATAATATTAACACAATAGAACAAATTTCCCCACAAAATTAAAATATTGCATATAAATGCAAAGTAAACTATGTGCAATGGAATGATTATCAGCAATATTTTGTACAGATACATTTCTGAGGTTGGTTTCACACATTTAAACCTTTTTAAAGGGGAGCGCCAACCGTGTAAGGAATTCAGATTACTGGAGTCCCTGGACAGGTCAGGAATACTCAGCGGTCTTGTGCCACTTGAGGAGGATAAAGACGATGTCAGTGTGATTTATGAAGAAGTTTCTTTCTGCATTTTCCACAAGGGCCAACGTTCAATTTGAATTCCTGAAATGGGCGGCGCTCTCCTTTAATATTCACTAATAGAAAGGCATTGGAACGCAACACGATATCCAGAAAAATCACCAAAGACAGTTCAACCCTTTCATGAAAAACAATGGAAAAACAAAACAAAGTCTGCATACGAGACTGAACCTGATGTCGCACGATGTGAAGATAAAGCAGACGAGACGGCTCACGATTCCTTCCCTGTTCAGGTAGTGAAATGACCCGATCAGTGTCACATGACAGGAACAACATCGTACATAAAATCCAGGAGGGCGCCTACGGAGGGGGATCAAATGAAAAGTAGGGCTTAATAATTCGGACTTCCTTCTGGAGAAAATGCAGCGGATCAGCCCTTTAAGTGTGAATCACCTGACTGATGTCTCTAAGAATCCATGCGTCCGTAATACGTTTGCACATAGTTATCTTAACATATTTTTAATGCTCAAAATGCACTGAAAACCTAAGCATTCAAAAGTCCATTGACTATTTTTCCAATAATTACTCTGAACTCATATCATCATAATATTTACTGCAGATAAAAATACAACCCCAACACATACTGCGACGTTTTAATCTCTAACCGGGCAAAAATAATCAGAATAAATGACTTAATTTAAATCTGGGCACCACCAGTACCGCCGTGCTACAATGCAGCCTAAAATACAGGCTTTTCAAATGAAGTTCTGTATGGGATTTTCAGATATACTGTTTCAGCAGCAAGTATTTGAAATGAAGGTAGAAAGAGGTGCAACAGCTGATGTAGTAATCAATCGACAGAAGACTAATCAGCTGTTACTATTTTAATAATTCTTCCAATCATTGTCTTCTTGCATATGCTGCTCTTTTTGAGATTACTGCAAACTGAATCTTCGTGGGTTTAAAACAAGATATCTGGACTGTGTGAAACTGTGATGCGAACATTGTAAACAACCAACAATTCATTGATCAAACGCAAAAAATAATCAACAGTGTGCAGAGATGAAGGTGATCTAAACGTATCTAACGATTACCGTACATAAGAAAGAAACCCAGTGATCAGCATCCGAACATCTACCAACGTTAACTTTTAGAAATTTACCCGAGTGAACCCAATTATGCAGCAACATAGTTAGAGAATCTAATAAAAATCACACTTTCCTTCATTACAAACTTCCTCTGGCCTAATAAAGTGACAAGATTCTACATTTTGACTTGTCGAGAGAATAGTTTTCGTATTTATACCGAAACATAAGTGAAGCAGAACGATGTCGCTGTGATCACAAACCATCAGAAGGAGATGCGACTGTACGGCAAGCTGTTTAACGTTTAACAGTTGGGCTGGATGTGTATTGCAGATATCAGTTATTTAATTCCTCCTAGTCAAAACGAAGATTTCAGATATGAACATCGTCATTCTGCACATATCTGCACTAGTTGTAATCCCAGTTTCAGATATCTACAGATTAACTCCAACTTCCTTTTAGACATATTAAGTTAAATTTGGTCTGGTCAGAATGGTGTTGCTGATTTCTCAAACTAGACTTCTCCCCTGTCAAAATGGAATTACAGGTATGCTGAATTAGATTTTCTGACAAGGTGAAATGTTGTTGCAGATGTCTTTAGTTAGGTCTTCACATCACAAGCTGTTCAACCGCCTGGTCAGAGCAGCCTGAGGCCGGAGTTCTGGTAAATTTCAACACATTCTCCATCATTCTGACCAGCAGTTTGGACGAATCAGGATAATGTTTTGGACAATTCGACAAAACACTGTTCTTGATATCTGAAGTTTTGATTCCCAGCAGCCGAACTCAGCTATTGAAAGTTCAAACAGCTCACCGTGTGTGTACATACTTTAAATCTTCAACTACCAGCAACTGAACTAATCAGATGTGAAAGATGAACACTTTATAATGTCAAATATTCCCACATGTCCGCGTTTGTGTGTCACATGATCAGGAAAACAAACCCAGCGATGAAACTACAAAGTGTGTCACCACCAACGGGCTGAAACGCCTCACGTGGCAGATTCGGATCGCTTCCTACATTAGCGGCCGTCGCTGCGTCTCGCGGCCTCCGGAGACTTCAGCTCTCCGGCTCTGCCTGCACGCATGGCTTCAACTTTTTGTGCTTTCCAAGATGAAACGCAATAAAAGAAAAAAAACAAAACAAAAGCACACTGAAGTGAACAAACAAAGACAAAAATGCATATAAAATATTCTTCACTTCACATTGGATGGTACATTCATACAGTTCCTATCCTCCCTATAAGGTTGTCTGATGGACTCCCTGGTGGCTTCTCCGCCCTCTTCCTCACACATTTTCTCCTGCTGCTGACACCGTCGTAAAGGTATCACACACAGTATATGTCTGTATAACAACATCTTAAACCTACAGACACAGGACCTTTAAAATAACCCGGACCTTCACTGTCTGTTCAGGCGGATAAACATGCAGCCGTGTGTCTGTCCAGGTTCCTGCCCTCTTCGCTGCAGCTCCACCTGGGGGTCGACTCCCAACACCTCTAAGTCCTAAGGTTCACTACTACAGAATAAATTAACACAATCAGCAAAATCAACCAGTACAATACATCATCACATGGATAATAAATGCCACTCTAACTAAACAGAACAGATTCAACACGTAGACACTGTCGTCTGTACAGTGATATAAAGAACATGGAAGGATTTGTCACAGCTCAGAAAGTCAACACTATATTCAGTTTGAACAGGAAGGCCTGCTGAGTGATAGTGTTGGCAGAAACACGGGGAGGACTCGTGATATTTGGTTTCAAAAACAGGAAGTAAAATCTGGGAATTTAGCGGTGGTCAGTTGGATCTAACTAATTACGCCCCTGTGATTAAAGACTACTTCTGCCCTCTTCTCAGAGCTCTACTTGTAGCAAAAGAATCCTCACATGAACTGTAGACTAGAATCGTTAACATCTTCCTGCAGCAGCCAAACTACCGAACGTGTGGAAACATAAAAATCAGGTGAAAATCTGTTGGTCCTTTCAGTTAAGCAGAGCGGAAGTCGGCGAAAGCTTCGATCCTGAAACATTTGGACACAGAACAGCATGTTTTCGTTCTCCTGCTCTGAGATACCTGGGCTAAATGCGTTCCGTCCTGCTGAGCAAAAAACACCAGTTGTAGCTGAAACTGTCAGTCAGCTCGGCTGCTTATTCCGTCAGACGGCTGAGATAAACAAATCGAAACCATTTCAAACGGTGATGCTGTTGTTGACTGGAATTTCTAAAGACTCACCGTCTGTCGTCTCAAAGTAGAAAGAGATTCAGTTTATAGGATTTCTCTTTGTTTTCAGAGCTCAGAATATTATCGTCTTGTAATTACTGACAATTTTGATGACAGCACTTGAAAATATTAGTGATATGTGCTAATATACAATATAAATATGTAATAATTGTTCCCAGAAACACCTTTTCCTACCTAAACTTGATTATTTACGTATATAAGCGACTATCTCATGATGCTTTCTCAGTCATTTAGCCCAGGTCTCATGCAGACTGTAATAGGAATATCTCACCACTGGATGTCAGTGTAGTCAAGGAAATAACAGGTGAGTGATTGTTAGAAAACCATTCCTACCACAGCTGTTGGAGAATAAACAGCACGTCATATTTTAATACTGACCTCCTATCATGGACCTTTGGTGCTCTGATCTCCCCCTCATCACAACAAAGCCAAAAAAGTCCAACGTTTCACCAACTCTTGAGCTATCTTCACACCAAAGTTCTGCTGAATATCAAATTAAAAGAGCAGAGTTATCCTTTAATCCATGTCTAGTTTTGGTATAATCCTCATCAGAGGCAGGGGAACTTGCTTAAAGCTGCAATACTATTTTAAAACTCTTTTGTGTTTGCGTGAGCTGCTTCTTCCTCCTCCTCCTCCTCAACAGTGAAGGCACTAGATCGGAGACTAAACTGGATTAAATGTGGCTACGGTTCTGTGTGGCATCAGGAGGAACCTTTTACCGTGAAATTCTACCAAACAACCGAGTGAGCGCCACTTCGAATTGCGGAACGGCAACAAAAGCGGCGACACAGTCACGCAGCCTCGTGTGTGTGTGTGGAGGGTGAAAGGAACAAAAGTCAATGACGGAATGGTAAAGCTGTGTTGCATCAGTATGGCTTCTTGTGTGTGTGAAGGTGAAATATTACAGCAAAGTCGAGTGTCCGCATCTCCTCATAGAGGAGAGAAGATCTACAGCCTGCCCTACGCTGGACCTGGAGGACGGAAACATGAAGAAGCAATACCACAGTGGAAAACAGGGTTCGACCAACACACAGGGTGGCTGATGAATTTGATCAGTCAGTGTCCACTTTGGTGGAGACTTTTAGTGTCTGACGGTCTAAGAGTTCAGTTTTTATACAAACAATTGCATTAGCAGAAGGTGTTTGTTGACTACAAAAGAAGGGAACAAGATAAAAACGACTTATCTGTTGACTTGTGAAACAGTTTCCCAAAAAAAGATTACTTAAGGTCCACTAACTAGCTCTTTTGAGAGCTTACAACTACAGGACATTTCACAGTCCAACTCATCTCCACGCTCTGTTACAGCTGGGCAAACATCTGCTGACTAAAGGCCAATTCATGCTTTCCGCCTGGGTAACTCATTCTGTAAATTTCGTCATCCGCCCAATTCCACTGCAGCCCAAACTTTGGACTGTTCTACCTGCAAGCGTCAACTGTCCAGGGAAACAAATGGTGCTGAAAACAGATGCTTGCTAAGATGAGAGGCGGTGTGAGGAGATTCTCCACCACACATCTCTTTAATCCATCATTTAAGGAGTTGTAACTGCGTCCACGGTGCCCAAACACAGCAGCGTGCTCGAAATTCTCCAGAAGTCCTGTGCTATGTCCGCCCACTGAATAACTGACACGGTGCTACAGCCAAATCTGTGAGTAGCTGCATATGAGGAGAAACGATCGGCAGGACACCGACATGTACATGATGTATAATGAAAAACGTTTGCTTTCAAAGTCCGCCTCGACTATGCTGAAACTGTGAATTGGCCCTAAAACTGTAAAATGTGTTCGAGGGCTCCATGAAAGTGAGGTAAAACTGAGTTGTTCTTTTTTTTTTTTTTGCCTTTTTGGTCCATTTTCTTGTTTACTTTCACAACCCCATAATCACAAACAATGAGTTCCAGTGAGAGCAAATGTCTAATTTCTGCGAGTGAGATGGAAAAAGACTCGAACAAAAGACAGATTAGAATTTGAAAAGTTGAACACAAATGTTAAAAAGAAACATCAGCTTTAAAATGCCTGTGCTGGTCGAACCTTGGTGCGAGAGTGAGAAATAAATCCTGACAAATCCAAAAGCCAGTGAAAGATACAGATAAAGAGCAGAAGAAGAAGGAGGAAAGCTTTGTGTAAACGTCGTGGGGAGAAAGTGAAGTTACTGGCAGGTAGAGAGCTGGTGTGGCTGGTCGACGTGTGTCACACCGAACTCGGAGGAAGGAAAGGAGGAGCAGTCGGGTGTTCGGGTAAAATGAGGGGGAGCGGAGGTCTAAAAGTTCTGCGGGTTTATAAAAGAGGCTCGGGTTGTGCTGCGTCTTTGCTTTACTCCCACAGCGGCAGCCACGTTTTTAGAAAAGCAAACTCCCAGCGTCTCTCCGACTGGCGGCACCAGCGTTGGTGCAAGGGGAACCGGTTCCTATTGAGATGTTGAAGCAGGACAGCAGAAGGAAAAGACGACGCGTGTGAAGTGAACCGAGCGTCTCTTAGCTCGTTGAGTCAGCCTTGTGATCCTCAGCCGAGAGACAGGGTTCTTTGTGGGTTCGGTGCCCCAACACCGGGGTCCATGATGTCCAAATTAGGGAGACGACTGCTTCATGTCTGTCAGGTCTCCTTCTCAAAAATACAGACGAAGCTGTAGCTACTACCAACAAAACCACTGGTGAATCATGTGATAGCTCAGATGGTCCCACTGAATGAGCAGAACTATAAAATGAACCTTACCAGTGAAGAAAACTGCACTTTGATGACATGATATCTTCAGAAATACAACTTTTATAACGCAAGAACACTAAAAACCCAGTCTGATTATCACTGCATTATCTTGGAATTAACCACATGATGGATTTAAACTCGCGTGGAGGGAAGATTTATTACAGTTTGATGAGCTATCACGTTATCCAGCAGTGAATGTGTTGCGTCAGGTCAGCATCTGGAATCAACCAGAGCTTAAAAAAAAATCAAAATCAAAAAACCAAACTGGAATCTACAGCGAGAACTCAGCTCCAGTAAACTTGGATGCTGTTTTGATCCCATCCAAAATCTAAAGTGAAATCTGATCAAGAGGCATCTGTAACCACTGGAGGCTCCCAGTGGCTAAACAGTTTCAGGCAGACAACTGGAGGCTCAGATATACAGGATCAGAGGTTCTCGCACTTGTTTCTGGTTGTCAGCGCGGGACGGTCCGTTACTCCACTTCGTTGGGTCTGTCCGTTTTGTCCTTCTTGATGACCGGCAGAGGGTGAGCCTCGGTGTTGAAGACCCAGTGGTCGAACGGTAGGTGGTCGTCGTCAGAGAAGAGCAGGTAGAGATACCTGGAGGACACAAACAAGGAAATGCGTCAGCACAGAGCGCAGTAACAGATCTCATGATGCATTAGAAGCTCCCAGCAACAGTCAGGTAAAAATGTCAAAGTTAACAAATTACTGGATTCAGGCTTGTTATGATAAAAGCAGCTATTGTAGCGTCGACATTCCAGCCTGAAGCAAAGATGAGGAGTAGATTCCAGAGGTAATGAAAGCCCTCCTCTTTTAAAACTTCAGATATTTCTTGCTCCCTCTGGAGTTACAAGTCTTTGGAGAACTTTTTAACATTTGCAGTTGTATTTCCCAAGACCTGATATGAGGAAGAGAAACCTGTATTTGTCACGAATACATTTTTACAGTATTGTGAAATGTTGTTTTCGCATATCCCAGTTGGGGTCAGAGTGAAGGGGTCAGCCATGGTACACCGCTCCTGGAGCAGGAAGGGTTAAGGGCCTTGCTCAAGGGCCCAACAATGGCTGCACTGGGGTTCGATCCTCTGACCTTCAATGTTGTGCTGTGAAGCCTTGGGTCCTGGCATTCAGGTGGGTGTCACTTAACTTAACTTAACGTTGACGGACAGACCAAGCAGAGCCCCCACGGCAACTAGTGACGAACCGTCAGCCTTGTCGATGACCAGATCTGACATTCAGCAGGTTTTTAATTATCAGTATCATTATCTATTTTTTTTCCACATATTCCCAATAAAATATTGATTTAAAGATGCTAATCAGGTTCTCTCTGTCTACCTGTAGCTGCCTCTCTGTGATGTCGAGCAACGTCTGACTGGTTACACACATTTACTGTATATAAAAGATGGATGTAGCCGCCATGGTGTCACCAATTGCTTTGTGGGCTGCTGCTTTGAAACCTCGAGTTTGGCATTTGGCCGTCACCATGTTAGTCTTTGGAAACCTGATTAAACCAGCAAGCAGTGAATCTGCCTGGAGAACATGACGACACGACAGTAGCTGAATGTCAATCACACCGTAGCCCTGCCCTAAAAAAGACCTGCTTAACTCTACAAGAAACCTTATTTACAAGAGAAACCTCATGTTTTATTCAGAAAATCCTGAAATTAGCAATTGAGACCAAAACCTCTTTAGGAAAAATGTTTACTGAGGTACCAAATCAAATGAGAAGTAGGCTAAATTTCACATACAATCCGACGTTTTTGCAACCAGAGGAGTCGCCCCCTGCTGGCTGTTAGAGAGACTGCAGGCTTGAGGATAAATTTCAAAGCTTCTCTTTAAATTAAATGTATATGAAACATAAATTAACAAAAACATTTCAATAAAATTGCAGGTTACAGTTTGTGTTATACCTTATTTTGAAATCAAAATTGGTTTTGGCCCCTTAACATAACAACATATTGGTCTACATTTACTCCCACACTGCAAAAACTGCTCATCATCTACTGAAGAAACACAACAGGGAGCCCAAAGCATTAACCAGGCTCCCCAGACAACAATCCGAACGAGCATTTGTGAGATTCATTAGAAACAAGATCCACTGAGACCCCACTCTCAAGGGATCCACTGCCAGTGTCCCACATCCAGACACCCCCAGAGGTTCTGTATCCATGGTCTGACAATTCAGAGCCACTACACTCATGCATTTCCCCACTCTCCCAGCCTTTCTCCCTGTAACGGTGCCACACCTATATGAGCAAAACTAAGAGTCATGCTGCTCAACAAAGATCCGAGAATTTCAACATCAACCACAGATGTGTTTAAAAGCTCCGTGGAAAGCTTTCGAGTGGACTGTGAATTAAGGTTTTTGAGTCAGACCGCAGCTGAATTTGCTATAAATCATCAAAAAAAATAAAGTCGCAATTGCGAATCTGGAGTACGTTCCACATGATTATCTGTTTTCAAGCAAAAAGTGTTTCCAGTCGAAATCTCGGGGGGGAATCCAGTGTTTTGAATCCATGCCTCATTTCGTCATAAACATGTCTTGTTTACTTCCAGTTGTGTTCAGCTTTTGCAATATTTATTGGTGGTCGTGCCAGAAAGCGATGTGACAGATGTGGAGCTGAGAGCCGAGGGTGGGCGCGGCTTGGCCTCACACCAGTTTATGAAACTCGAAGTGATGAAATTTCGCGGTCCAGCGCTGTCAGATCTGATGAAACAGCCCTAAAATAGCATTATCCATCAGGGGAGGGGCACAAACGTAAGCAGATAAAGAGTTCTAGGACAGTTGCTGGTCCAGTGGAATCAGATTTCACCATGAAGAGTAAGAAAAAGAGAAATCAATGAGAAAGTAAAAGCTTTCTGTAAGAGTTTGTTTTTAAAGGTGGCAAAGAAGAGCTGAAGGGGGGGAAAGAAAGAGACAGGCTAAAAAACAATGTGTCAGCTGAGTAAAACTAATGATTCAGCAGAGGTTGTCCAGGTAGCCTTCAACCTCCACAATAAGTCCCCGTCCTCCTCTGCCTGCCTGCCAGCAACTAGAAAGCAGCGAGTGATTGAAGGCAGACAGCAGCGTGAAGTATGGCCGTGTCCTTGGCAGCAGTGGGAAGATGAATACTGGAAGTGGCTCCGTGTGATGCCAGGACCTCCAGTAACATTAGGAGGATTAGACTTATGGGTTTGCTGCTAAATGGGATTGATATTTTCTCCCTCTGAGGTCTGCTTCTGAAATCTCGGATATGATGACTGATGAGGTAATTATTGCTCGTATCCACACTGGTGGTCAGTTATTTTTCTTCCATGTGTCTATGGGGGGGCTTTTAATGTGAGACGATGCTAATGAGACATTTTCATTGTCCTCTTTTAGTTTCACAGCCCCACAAAAATATCCATATCTCGCTTTCATGTTGGAACTTTTTGATGGTCAACAGAGGAAATGAAAAAAACACTTTAATGTTAAAATATATCTCCACAAACTTGTTCTGCCAAAGGAATCCAGACATCTCACTTGTGCAGGTGTGCATGTGTGTGTGTGCGTTGTAATCAGGAGTAGAGGTGACGCTTGTTAAAATTTACAGCCTATAAAAGAGCTGGATTGGACGGCACCTCGCCCCCATTCAGGCTCTGTTAGGCTAACCTTGACTTCCCGTCAACAGCTGTCTGCCGTGGAGGAGAAATGATAAGAAGCTGGAGAGGAGAGGAGGGCGAGGGGAGGGAGAGGGAGGATGCGGGAGTGGCAAATATAATTTAGATGGAGGTAAAGGAAACAGAGAAGACCATAAATCTGGAGGAAACTTGGGACAAAGAGGAGCAAAGAGGGTCTGTTCTTTCTTTACGGAACCAAGCAGTAGTTCTGATCATCAGCGAGGACCTATTAGCAGAACTAGAACACAGTTTTCATAATTATGTTTTCATTTGTCACTAAGTTCTTTCTCAGAGTGAGTTGTTGGGTTTCTCTCTGATATGATATTGTAAGGTCTGGACCTCACTATGTGAAGCGCCAGGAGTATATTGTGAATTGGTGCTATATAGATGAAACTGGAACTATGAATCACTGTGTTTTCGTTGGCCTTCAATGAGTCCTTCATGTCAGCACAGGGACGCTGCATCACCATGTCTCTACTGTAGCGCAGAAGAGGGCCAACGCAGGTTCTCCTGCACAACCTGAAAGGGAGGAATGAGGGATTTGGCTGCAGCCTCTCCGGTATTTGCATCGACAGCCAACGATATACTCTCCACATCTGCGAGTGTGCAGGGCGAGGGTCCGAGGATGTAAATTTTCACTGTGCTGCGCAGACAGTCTGTGTGTTCACCATGCTATAAGAGCAGCAGTGTGTACGCGCAGAATGCAAAGACTTTGCATGCATTCGAACTCATTTTCCAAGCAAACTAGAAGGCAGGACGATTTAAACTACTACACGCACACGCTGTTTGCAGCGTCGAGTTGGCAAAACGAGATGGCGGGTTTCCTTGTGGGATTGTTGTGTCTTCAGTTTCTGGACCCAGCGCAGCACTGTGAAACATGTAATACTGGCAAGTTGACATCTACAGTCTACAGCAAACACTGCATAGAAAAAAGTTACCAAGCAATTGTCAGCTGGTGGCTACTGGCAAACAAACGCAGACGGAGCGATCAAAAGTTTGAAGTGGAAGTCCTGATTGTTACTAAATAGTTATGTATAAAATGGTAGCTGGACTTAGACACTTGATGACCCATAACTTGTGTAAATCATCTGTATGATAATGTGGCCTCCAAGCAAACTAGAAAGTAGTACAATTTAAAACAACCGTCTCCATGTGTGCGTCTGTGAGGGAGTATAATCTCAGCACACACTCTGGTTCTTTCATGGACTTACTGAAGGTTAGCTTTTGTGCAAACATGAATATCAAGTAACAGTTTTCTTGCAGTTTTCCAAGACAAAAAAAAGCCAAAATGTTGCTGCTCAGATTTGAGGATCTGCTGTCTCTTACAGTCACACACTTAATATCTCGGAGTTTTAAGGTTGTTGGTTGAACAAAACAAGCCATGTTAATTTTTTTCTTTACTCGGGGCTCTGGGAAACCATGACAGGGCTTTTATACACTTTCCTTTCTTTCTGAGAAATAAGGAATTCATCTGCCCATTGATCAATAAATAAATAAATGAATAAACAAGTCTTCTAGCCCTGACATTGGAATAATAGTTTTTAAAATTCATAGCGTAGCAATTAAAAAGCCCAATTTCTTTCTGTCCTTTTTTCCTTTTCTCATTTTGAAATTTCAAACACACTATAAATACAATTTAACACTCATATTTAACCCCCTCTAACACAGCAAACAGCACATCTGTACTCTGTGCTGGTAACCGAACTACAATCCCATATAGTCCCTAGAACTGGATGGCCTGAAGTGTATTCTGTTGATTTTAACCTCTCCATTTATCTGTTCTTTGGGCAACTTGAAAATAATGTCAACTCATAAATCAAAGAGAATGGGTGCGCTAAAAACCAAAACTAAACCAATCACTCGGCGGCAACAGAAGCTGAATTTTCAGCCTCCTTTCTTGCTCTCTGATAAATTCCAGTTTTAATTTGAAACTGTCAGCGCATGAAAACATTACATTCAATTTTCTACAGCTAAAAAAGATAGAAGTTGCAGCTTTAAAATAAAGTTAGATGCTTTATCAGCACCTAAAATTAACAAAAAATTAACTTCAGCAAGAACTAAAAGTGCTGTGTAGCTGTCCCTGTGCCTGGGTTGACCTCCATAACACTGCTGATGTGACAAACACTGACCATGTCCAGCCAAACAGCACGATCGGGGAAGTTTCTTCAGTGTTTTCTCCTTTGTCCACAGAAAACACACAGTACAGCAGACGAACACACGCTTGGTTAAACTGTAGCTGAGGTTTGTCCTCGTGCTGTAAACAGACCGTCTTCCTGAACGCAGTTGGAGAGTCGCTCAGAGAGAAAGTCTTATTAGCCTGCAGACGTCACACTGTGCGGCTGACAACACATTTAAGAAGCCATTTGTTGGCTGCGCGCTCGCACCCTCACGCACATTCACACATACACTCCGACTCGCACACGAGGACAGTAAAAATATCAGGGCCTATTAAGAGGAAGTGAGAAGTAGTAGCTGCCTGTGGCGTGTTGGGACATGTGGTGATTTTCACAGTTTCTGTCTTCTGTCGTCTATGCAGGCCCACGTTTTTAATCGTGGAAAGGAAATTCATTAGAAGGTTTGCAAACAGAAGCTGTATATACGTTTTGCACATTTGTTTCTAATTAGATTCACACTATTACATCCCCAAGAGGAGAAATCCCTCCAGTTTATAGTTGGAAGATTTTACTCAAAATGTAAATCAAATGTTAAACACAAGTAAAAATCAAACATTCTTAAAGTTACAATCAGTTTAGAACAAGAGCCTCCAATCAGTCCGAGTCCATAGTGAGGCAGCAGAAAAAAAATTCTCCAACCTGTTTTTATGACCTATAACACCGTTAAAAGAACAGCACTGTGGTACCCACCCTGTGGCATTTACATTGAAGCAGTTATGTTAACATTCAGTGTTTTGTACCAGAGCAGGCTGTGTGTACGCTCAAGGCACGTCTTCTGAAACCTGCACCGTTCACAACAGCCTGCAGTCGCCTTCTACTGCTTTTGCACTTCCCCTCTCAGATTTTCACTGTCTACGCTGTGAGAAAAGCATAAAAATGGCCCAAAATGCCTAAAAAAACTGTTTCTACAAGCAGAAGTCTGTAACTTTTAAGGAATTTGAAAGCTAAATATGATTTTCGATCACGTTAATCTATCTTTGTCTTAATTCTCAGCCTAATATTTTATCCATCCTGCATTAGTAGTTAATTCTGGAGCTGAAATATTATGTACATCTACAAAAATCCCCCGGATGGAGTCAGTGTGTTCGTGTGTGTGTGTGTGGAAGTAACCTTGCCAGTAACCCAAGCTTCTCTCTGGAGCTTAGTCTGAGTGAATGACAACTTGCGTTTGTGTGTGTCTGCGAGTGAGAGACTTGACATCCCTGTCAGCTTGGGGCTGCAGGGTCCCAGTCCCTCCATAAAGTGCAATGACAACACAATCATAGCAGGACAGAAGTGAAGGCTGTGTGTGTGGAGCTGCTCGGCTGTGTGTCTTACTTGAGCGTCTCGGCCAAGTAGAAGCTCTGCTGCACATCGTCGTGGTTTGGAGTCAGAGCGTAGACGTCTCTGATGCCGCTGTAGCCTCCTTCTAGTTTACAATGCTGCTCTAAGGCCTGAATGAAAGACGGTGATAGAGACAGACAAGAGGAAGAGACAAAGATAAAGAAGGCCATCAGTGACTGGCAACATCAATCAAGCTCTTCATGTACTTAAAATATCACTGTACCTTGGGGTGGATTATGTGCTAAATATAAAACTGAGTTAAATAAATTGACCCTGTGTTACCTTTCCTTCTCATTCGCTGTTTTTTAGAACATGTGGAAAACTGCCAACTAATTCACTTTCGGGCAGAATCTCTTGACTTTCTTTTGCACCCAGCCCTGCAGCTCTTATCAAATGAAACAACACAAGAAGCAGTTTTCATTTGGATTGAGAAATGTTTTCACCTGAACAGCCTCCCAGCCCCACTCTCTGTATTTGGGGTCGTGGGTGAACCTCCACATGTACATGTAGGTCTCGATGACCTCGGGACGGAGGATGAAGTATTTCTCATTCTGGCGGGTGGCGATGGCCTCGACCCCGCCGTCGAAACGAAACGCCTCTGGGCCGAGCTTCAAAGCTGCACAAAGGAAGAAAATGATGCAGAGATTAAGCAGCATATAGTTATTTTAACCAGAACTACATCCAACACTATATAATGTAATCTGTGTGCACTTGCAGCGAAACTCATAAGACGGTCTTTCTTCTTATCATTATTGTGACGGATTTTCTTTCTTTTGAGTTTCCTGCTTCTGTCATTTATCCATATATTTACATAATGCGAGTCTAAGTTATGTATGTGGGCGCAGTGCAGAGCGGTGTCACAATCTTCAGGTCATTGTTCACTCAAAAGAATAATGCTATTCAATCGCTGGTGGTGATGCTTCTCTCTGGAACTGCATTTAAAACACGGTGAGTCACAACATGACTTGAGGACGGATTTAAATGAGGGAGGGGAAGAAAAAATACAATGATTTGATTGAAGATTACAAAGAGAAACTTGCATCCCCCTCGAAGTACGGCATCAGTTAAAATCAGACTTTTAAATGAGAGTAAAAACACTTGACTGCCCCAATTAAAAGGATGACGTGTGCGAACGGCATTCAAAAACCTGACATGACTATTTTAGATGAGAAAATGCTGCCTCTAATTTAAAAACAGGACAACAAAAATAGCTTGAAAGGCATTCACTTTTTGGATTAAGCAGGTCAGTATTTTGGACAACAACTGTGGCTCTCGATATGAAATAAGACTCTCACAAAGACTCCAAACTGCCATCCTTGAATATACATTATAGCTGAAAGAATTATAAAATTTCTACATTCGAAATCAAAACTGATAGCTGGAGCAACAACATGACTCGTGCGTGGATATTTACCGGTCCTGGCGTAAGACTCGTGACAGGTTCGGGCGATCTCGGCTGCCTGCTCCATCTGGTGGCCCGTCTTGTCGCTGGGCGCCCCGTCGGCACCCAGGGCGATCATGCCGCCTGCGAAACAGGTCAGGTGACCCATCTTGTGCTCCAGCAGCCCCCCCTTCCACTCCGCTATGTAGGTCAGCCCACCGCTCGACTTCCTCATCAGGTTGGTTTCTATTGCCTGGAAGACACAGAGGTTATCACAAGTTTGTTAGCTTTGATTATTGGCTTCGACGGCCGCCCCAAATCCAACTTAAAGGTGGGACAGGGGGTAGTTTTCAGAGTATTGTGACTCAAGTGGCCTGAGATGAAACTAGACCACTGTACCTCCTTCTCGCTCCCTTTCCAGGCTTTAGAAAATGGAGTCTATAATGGGAGATTTCAGCCAATCACAGGGCTGTTTACCAATGACATGAGATAGCATAAAGAGCAACAAAGCCCAAAGAATTAACAGCTGCTTCCCCATTTTAAAGCTACATTATTAGATTATGAAAATCCAATTCCTGGCGCTGATGAATGGTGTAATTTTGACAATGTTTTTACGAAGACGTTCTGCATTTCAAACCTGCTAAAGGATTTTGGGGTCCAGACGGTTAAATTGTTGTATTTTATGCCGTAAACATCGACCATTGGCTACCCACGTCCTGGTCTACGCACTTGTCACTTCACAAATCCATTACTGCGACTCAGTCCTCACTGGTCTCCCCAACAAACTTCTCCACTGTCTCCAAATCATCCAGAACCCTGCTGCCAGAATCATCACCCGGACCAAATCCACCAACCACATCACCCCCCTCCTCATTCAGCTCCACTGGCTACCGGTCCATCAGAGAATCCAATACAAAGTCCTTCTCCTCACGTTTAAAACTCTCCATAACCTGGCCCCCCAATACCTGTCAGACCTTCTCCACCTCTACGCTCCTCCTCAGCTGCTCTTCTGTCTGTCCCCTCTTTCAAACTCTTCCTGCACCACATCCGTCAGCTTGACTCCACTGGATAATTCAAATCACAGCTCAGAACCCATCTGTTTAGACCTGCCTATCCGGTTTAGTTCTCTGTCATGTATTTTATTTATTATTTTTAATCCTGTATTGTTTGTCTTTCATTATGTATGGGCGGCTGTGGCTCAGGTGGTAGAGCGGGTTGTCCACTGATCGCAAGGTTGGCGGTTCGATCCCCGGCCCCTCCGCACGCCGAAGTGTCCTTGGGTTCCACTGAACCCGAAGTTCCTCCCAGTGGCAGATTAGCGCCTTGCATGGCAGCTCTGTCGCCATTGGTGTGTGAATGGGTGAATTGTACACATTGTAAAGCTCTTTGGATACCACTAAGGTAGAAAAAAAGCGCTATATAAGTGCAGACCATTTATGCATCTTTTATTGTAAGGTGTCCTTGGGTGCTCAGAAAGGCGCCAACAAATAAAATGTATTATTATTATTATTTTTCTTATTATTACTACTATGCTCTGTCATCAGCCACTGAAAAACTAGTCGACCACAAAACCACCATTTTCTGCTTCTGCATATATCTACAGCTAACTGAACAAGCAAGTGGCTGCCAGATAAAATATGTGTAGACACGACTGGGATTTCTTTCATCTATAAACGCTAGATGGCTAAATTTGATTAAAAAAACAACTGAAACGATTGCTTGATCATGAAAGTATGTGCTGTTTTAATCCCCTATTGATTGATTTAATGTTGCAATTCTGGACGGGATCATACTGTTGGATGGAAAGTTAGCCATCCCATTTTCCCGTACTGAGCCTTTAATGCGGTCCAGATTGTTCAGAACTCATGTTAGTGTTTTATTGTCCTGCTGTGACTCAGACGCACATCCTGCTGCTTCTCTCCTCCCTTGGCTCTGTTCGACAAATAAAACAAGAATGCCTGCAATCTTTTGAGATCATGGGGGATTATGGGTAAAGTATGCCTGCATGTTTAATTCTGTATTTTAGTCACCATGTAATGTAGTGTATTTTACCCCCAGTGTGCTACTGAGAGACAGACAATCAGCTCTCCCCAGCTGAGACCCATCGCCTGTCACCACAACTTAAGTTGACAATTTGTTTTAACAGAGGCGAGCTGTCTGCATGTGTGTGTGCGCTCTGTCCTTTGGGTCTGGCAGGCCTGGTGCAGTAGATTCGTCTGTTCCCTGTCTTTGTCTTGTTATACAAATGTGCATGTAGCTGTGGCGGTGCTGTCCTTCCATCTGCTCGAACTCATAACAGATTAGATTACTGGAGAGACAAAATCATAAAATTGTGACTTTAAGCAAAAATAAAAAATGAAATAAAATAAAACATCTACAGAAGAATACTCACTCTAATAACATGAGGTTATGAGCAGCATATGGCATGTTTAAAGGTTATCTGGGCAACTGCATTCTTATAACATTGCCCGCAGACAGAAAAGAAACACCACAGCAAGACCACTTTTTAATATCTGAAGCTGCCCTCGCCTATGTTGTCCACTGTTACATCCGACAAGCATTTATTATGACTCAGAGTGTGCAGGAGGCACGCAAAGCCCCGAGGAGGAAATCCATGCAGTTCGCCATCTGGAAACAGACCTCTGTGTTTAGTAAGAACAACTTCAAATTAGAGGTCGCTGGCTCTATATATGACACGCTCACTTCTCTTGACGTGACCTTGGATTTCACATACGTCGACGCCGGAACTAAATCACAGCACAACGGCGCATCGGCCTATATAACACTTTCTCAGCAATAAGAACAGCAACAGATGAGTTCTGTATCAAATGATCTATATTTCAGTAGTGCTATTAGAGCTTTTAGTGGGAAAAAATGAATTCTAAAATTCAGTCAATCGACACTAAAGAGAAACTTATCAAAGATTTATATGCTCTGTGTCAGCAGATTAAAAGTTATTATTCTCATTGATTTGTTAATTTGTTTTGTGCGCAGTAAAGCTTGTCACACACACACAGCAAGTAAGCTCAGTCTCATTACACTAATAAATAAAAGGGTAGAAATTAGATTTATTTTTTTTTGGATGGGTTCCTACTACTATGGTCCCTCGTTTATCGCAGGGTGAGGTTCCAGAATCCCCTGCGATAGATGAAAATCCATGAAGTAGCGACCTTATATTTATTTTGCTATTTATACATACTTTAAGGCTTATTCCCCTTGGTACCTACAGAAGCGCTGGCGATCCCATTAGCGTATGTGCTTTTCGATGCCGTAGAATTGCAACCACATGAGACAGAGCAATAATTCTTTCTGCATATAAAACCAGAGGAGTTGCACTTTCATATCACGCATCCAACGTGTCCCAGAGTGCTGTTTTCCTTCCACTAATGTGTTTGCAAAAACACACTAAGCGCACACGACAAAAACATTACGATCTAGACCGCGGATGTTCACATCACTAAGTTCCTACGTCTGAATACGCTTCATCACATTGTGAGCGTGAATTATCGCGTGGTTCCAGACGCTTACCACACACTCCCTACACACACATAGGTACTGAACCACAAAAACCCATGCCTCTGTGTGTTATTGTGGACAGGAATCGTCATCACAGCTCCACTGGTGCTACTGAAGTGTAATGTTCGACTTTGAACTTTGATTGCACCATTGATGTATATTGTGTATACACACATATAGATATCTACAGTTTACTTTACATGTTGTCTTTCTGCAAATTGGTTCTTTCTGTCAATAGTTATGTCTGATTGTGTATGTATTTTGATTTAAAAAATGGCATTACAGCATGTAAAAATGTGAAGATATGCTCTGGCTACTCGTTCTATGGTAGGTCACAAGGGGATTTATAAACCCTCCCCATGCTTGGATTCGGTGCCAGAAGCCTTAGAAGGTGCAGGACGTTTGGGCGACATTGTAGGGCTTGAAGTAAATTAAATTTTTTACGAAGATTTCACAAAAACACAACACAGCAGAGCAACACTACACGCAGCGATCAGACGTAGATGTGAAATGGACAAGGCCAGATGCTGAACGTATGCTACACACGGGAGACGGAGGAGACTGATGCTACGGTCGCTGAGCCAATCAGCACCCAGGATACAGAACACAGTGCTCTGATTGGTCGCCTCCCATCCATCAGCCAATAGTGTGCCGTGTATGATCTCACCTGGGCAAACTAGCTCAAGAGGAAGTGGCCGTAGCTGCGTTTTCCTTACGTGTGAGTCTTTGTCTGCTCATCTGCTGTACGCTACGTATTTTATTTAGATTTAATATTCCTCTTAATCGGTGATGCAAAATTAAATATATACAATTTGAAAATCTGCGATACAGTGAGACTGCAAAAAGTGAACCGTGGTATGGCGAGGGACGACTGTGTTTCTAATACAAAACGATGCAAACACCATTAAAAAGCCCTGATATTACTATAATGAGAAAGAAGATGCATGAGAAATGACTTTTAAAATTGAATATTTAAGCTGATTATCAACTAAAATGGTTTCAATCAAATGTGTTTAACAAAATTAAATCCCTCACAAACATGTAAAAGCACCCGACATATACAAATATACATGCAGGTAGTGGTTTTAAGTATCGTAAGAGTTTGGTCATCGTCTTCAATGCAACATTTTAAACTGACTTCCAGGTCAAAAAAACATAAGAAACAAAGGAAATGATGCACAGCCTGGTGATGTTTACAACCCTTTGAACCCCAGAAACCACCATCAGGTTTTAAAAGACATGCTCTCTTAAAATAAAGTCTTTTAACCTACCAAGTTCTTCCTAAAACTAATTGTGATCCTGTAAACCACTGACAACATGAGTGACTCAGCTGTGGGTCGCGTCACAACAACTCTATCATTTTGGGCTGAACTGCAGGCTGTGTTTACACAGAGCAGATATGAACAACAGGAGACTCATTATTTTCCCAAATAATAAATAAGCTGTAAAGGAAATCGTTGTAAAAATGTATAAAATAAAATCCTCAAAATTCCCTAAAGCTCCTGGTGGTGTCTCAAACTCTCGTAATTAGTCCCACCGACATTTCAAAACTCAAAGATATTCAGTCTGCTATCACATAAAACACGGAAAGGAGGCGATTTTTCACTAATTAGAGGGAGGATTCAGACAATATTTCTGCATTTCTGCTCGAAAATGACTCAAATGATTAATCGATCATCAAAATAGTTGGAGATCACTTGACTGTTTGATCAGCTAACTGTTGCAGCTCTAGTGAAGTCTGTGTCAGAAGCTAAGAATAATCCTCGTCTGTTTTACCCTCAAAGTCATCTCAACTCTTACTGAAGAGCTTTTTACTTTATGTTCTGTCAGCAGATAGTGTGTGTGTGTGTGTGTGTGTGTGTGTGTGTGTGTGTGTGTGATACCTGCAGGGCATCATAGTACATCTTTTTGCCTTCCTCGTCAGTCTTGTCAGACATCAGCCAGGCCTTGAGCAGGTATTCATAGAAACTGTCACCCAGGCCACCCACGGACACGTGATCTGCAACACACAGATAACAAAAGTATATAACTCACACACATGCACAGATACACAAACAGGTCTCCTATATTTCTGGTGGGTTAGATTCCAGCTGTCATCCACAGATCATCCTCACATGACACAGAGCTGGATGTATGCGTCCAAACATAAAGAAGGTATACCTGCAATCTGTGATATACTACAGGACTGTATGTGTGTGGGCTGTTATCAGAGTTGAGCCTCCAGACAGCCGAGCTGTATTTTTGTATTTGTCCTGCTGATTGTCGGTGAAGGCGCATCCATATGCATGCGCCATTAACAGAGTCCAGCCCTGTTTGCGGAGTGCAGAGATTAAATGTCAGCTGTGATCATGTTGAGGTGAGGAGAGAGGAGGCTGGTGCTGAGGACAGTTTGGTTTTGAGCCAACAACAGGACCTGGCCTTATAAAAGCTCAAAATTAAAGCAGGAACAAGAGCATCGAGAGAGATGACACGCGCTGAAAATACAGCATCAGTGATCTGCCAGACAGTATTTCAACTGTCTGATTAAAATACATTTGAGTAAACATGTTTCCTATATATTATTAGAAACAGAGAAAGAGCTGAAACCATGAATCAACACTTTTATCCACACAAGTAAACGTCACAGCCGTCTGGATAAAACACAACCGGTCAAGCAAACACACATTAAACTATTCTCTCCATGTTCAGGGGCAGGGCAAGCATTTCTGGAAAGCTGCAGCGTAGAGATATTTTTCAGACAACATTAGGCTGCAAACATCCCAGGGTTATAATTTATTCAGCAAATGCATTCCCATCACTATTGCATAATTTTCTTCCGAGATGAAAAACTCTCTTTCTGACTAAGACAAGTATAAAAGCATTTTTCTATGGCGAGTTTAAACTCGGCTGTTTCTCCTCAGCAGTGCTAATTGAATATGTCATCATTTGCATAAAATACTTGGATGAAAACATAGTTACTGCCTCCGGTTAAGAGTGTCAGCTAAATGCCAACGATTATAACTGCGGATGCGCTTTTAGTACTTTTATTCAATATTTCAGTGCATCAGATAATAAAAGCAAGTAGACCAGAGGTTCAGATCCATATTTAACTATCACAGATACTAGCAGACCTTCAATAAAGGGCTACGTAGTGAAAACAACACCTGATGGAAGTCTAATAAAAGCTGAAAGCATATCAGCGGATATCAAAAAACTTAATAATAAAACTACATCAAAGGATTGATCATTTAATGCCTCATATTTAATGTGGAAATCAAGAAAATTACGCCTTGATTCAAGCAGGGCAGTGAATGGCCTGAACAAACATGATACCATTGCAAAGTAAGACGGGTGCAGAGCATGAGAAGTAATTAGATTTTATATTATTCAGAGCTGAGAAAAAAAAACCTCCCCAGAAACTCTTTGAGCTTCTTTGATGATTTCAATCTTCCCTTCCACCTCTGCATGAGTCCTTACCTATCGATTCACACGCCACAGTCTCCCAACGATAAATCACTAAGAACATGATGTTTTTCTGCCATTTTGTATGCAAAACAGCGTTTCAAACAAAGACAGTCTTCAATCCTTTATTGGTCTAATTTGCCTAATCTTTGTGGTTCTTGGCAGGCGGCTGAAATGAAAACACAGCAGGCTAAAAGACTATTTTTCTGCTGCTCCTGATGTCGCGTTTAACTCGTGATGCTCCGCGGCTTCTGGCAAAATTTGATTGCAGTAAATTAAAAGAACAGTATGACTTTCTGGGAAATATAATTGTTTGCTTTGAAATACAAAAGACCGCCACTCTCAGATGTCCATTTCATAAGAGGCCAATGGCATGGCATTGACATGGATTGTGAGTCGGCTGTTTTCTACTGCTGTGAATTTCACCAACTATTGAAAGCACTACGTAATCATCTCGTGGCACACCAGAACGTAGTGTACAGAAGCTGCACCACACAACAACTGGTAGTTAAAGTGACTTTCCATCCTGCTGAGAGTGGCTGGTGTCCATAATACTACTAAAATGTCTTAATGAGCATCTTCTCCTCTGCTTATTATTACGACGTCATATAATTTTGAGACTTTAGTTGCCAAGCCTAAACCGTAAATATGTTAGCGATGTGTTGTTCAGTAGCTTGGTCATGGATTATTTTCAGCAAGCTATAACAACAGTGGAGCTACCACTGCTTTAAAAACTATTTTACTGTATTAAACTGCTTTAAATGGGCAATTCACAATTAATATACTGAAGATTAATCTATAACAGTATGAGTACAGCCAGAGTTCCTCTTGTCCTTGTGCAGGTGGATAGACTAAAGCCACGGTGTGTTATAAATAAAGTTATGACGGCATAGATTTGTGTAAAGAGTTACAGAGAGATACGTCGACTCCAGTGTGTACTTATCCAAACATAGCATCTCTGAGGAGTCTATAGCCTTGAATGTGGTGCAGATGTTCTGCCGTTTGTATATGTGACAGAGATAATTATGAATATCCAGCACATAATTATGTAGCAGATTTATGTCCAAGTAGTGTTCAAAACGTATCAACAGCTGTCTACCCTTATTATATAGAGCGTTCTATGTAACAAACTCTATGGTAGCATTCCAGATTGCATCCATTTTATTTTTACTTGTACATACTACAGATGCAAAGGATGTACTGTTGCATGCAGGATGTATACAGTTTAGACATACTGCTTCACAGTAATATTGCTCCTTTAACTTTTTTATTTGTTTATACTCGCACAAAACAACTTAACATGTGTGACGCAACTGCACAGAGAACTGTGGGTCCAAATGGCTTCCATAAAATCTGACCAGGTGTAGACAATCCTGGCCTTGTTGGCATACTGCAACGACATACTATGTATTGAAATATACTGAAGCTTTTTCTGCCACACTAAGTATGCAAGTGTGGATATTGGGATGCACCCTGTGTAGTGGGCGAGTGACTGGGTGCACAAGAAGACAATCTGAACACAGCTCGGGTTAACTTAGCTTAGCATAAGGACTAAAAATAGCGGTGAACAGCATCTCTAAAGCTCAAGTTAACATTGTGTTTCTAATTTGTTGGACAAAATTACAAAGACAGTGTAAAAACAGCTGTTTATGGTTCTGGGCAGTTCAATCAAAGGCAACTGGACTCAGTAATACATCTGTGAAGACGTATTATACTGTATACTCAGATGGTGCTCCATGATCACGACAGTCGTTGGGGTTGTCAGAGTCGTTTAGAGTCACATGAGGCCAATCGAGAACAACACTTGTCAGAGATGTTCCAGTCATGCAGGGTCATTTGCAAACGACTTCTTAGAGGTTGAGTTGTTGAATCTCCTGGGCAGAGACGAAAGGTCGTTACATCATGGAGACCATCTGAGTCACACCTTTGGACCACTAATGACCGTTAGTCACCGCTGGTCTTTGCAAACACCTCCACAGAGGTTCAATACCTGGGTTTCCCATCAGCGAGTCAGACTAGTCCAGCCTAGTCTTGACACGCATGAACTCATGAAGCCACTCGGATGAGAGGCGAAACGCCTTCACAGATATATTACCAGTTGCGTCCAGCTGAGTCCAGTTGCCTTCGACTGAATTGCCCTGAATGAGTATGACCTGGATGTATGAGAACCTTTATAGACAACTGTTTACGGTGTTGATGTATGGTGTGTGCTGAACTATTCCTCGGCCAGGCTGTGGTAGAAATGTTCTCATCTACGTCTGCAAGAAAGCCGTCCAGTTTCTGCTCTCTAGTGGTCAAAATGACTGAAAGCAGCTTTAAGAACAGGATGAAAATTGATTTTGATGTGCAGGCCCACTCATGTCACTTGTCATTGTATCTACTGAGCTGACAGTTCTCTCCGATATATGACAATTCCCATCCGGAAGGAAAGGCTTTTAGAGCTGGATTCCTCTCTTTAACTATACTTTACATGACTTCTCTTCGTCTTCTCTGTAATCTGTGAAGCACTTTGGGTAGGAAATGTGCTATATAAATACATTTCCCTCACCTTCTCCATGACACATCTTTCTTTTGTCACGTTCCTCTCTGCTTTAGTCTCTTTGTACTCCATACCTCCATCCTCCCCTCTTCCTCAAGTCTCGCATCTCTATCATTATTATCATTACCTGTTCAGCTACACGCTTTGAAGGGCTGATAATGGATTTAAAATTGCACCTTGTTAGAACTAGCGTATGTGAACGGACACGTGTGCACACACACTGATGTTAAAGATAGGAATCAGGGGTGAAATGACAGCGACACGGGTAAATAGAGGGTTGCAGTAATGTAAAGTGAGTCAACAAGGTCTGGATAGAAAGTGTGATGAAACGGTGTGACAAGAGAGGGAAAGGGAAGAGGAGTGGACATGTAACTAAAGCGCATACTGCAACTAAACTGCGTCTGCTGTTAGCACACCTTAAAGTCATACATTTTTACTGGGCTAATGTAAATGAATGGGAGGCTATTCAGTCTGCATGTTCAACATCAATTCTCCTGATATAAATGACCATAAACCTGGTAAACTGCACAGCTACTGAAACAGCTTGACTGCCCTAATAAAAACCTTCTTCATCCAACGTTGTCAAATGGACAAATAGTACCATTCATTTTTCTTCAGTCATAGTTGCCAGAGCTTAGTAACTCCTCAACAACAATACCCAACGACCATGCCACTTTTCATACAAAGACAATATATTGACATAACACTTTTTGCAAAACTGCTAGTCTCAAGGATTACATACCTCCTAAATATATATTCCAGTCTAAGTGGTCGCAAAACAAACAGCCACCTCTCCATTAGGTCTGCAACTAGCAACAACTGTTTTCACTGAAGAATAATTTAAAGGTTAGTTTCTCAAGTGTTGATATTTTGGTCCATACATTTTAAGAAAACAATAAATACAAGCAAATAGCATAGAAACCCAAAAGAGTCTAAAACCGAAGGACTGATTTACTGCCATAGAAGACAAAGGAAACAAGGTGATACTCACATTTTAAAAGCTGCAACCACTAAATATGTTTTAAGCATTCAATATTGATCCAACAATGATTAATCGGTGTATCAATTTAGCTCTTCTCACCATTTTGATTGTGGATCATTTTATAATGAATACAAAGAAGTTTGGCGGTTTTGACATCAAGAGAATGTGGTGAAGGAACATTTCTGTAAAACAAGTTTGTGCAAGTTTATGGACAAATTAAAAAAAAGCAATTAACACCCTCAGAATGCTTAATCCAAGCCGGAGACAGTGTAATGGTTATAATAAAAGAATGATACATGCACTCTCCTGGTTTTAGTCAGTACAAATTACACATGGAAAACTACTTTCTTTAAAAAATCGGCATAAAGTGCACTTCAGTAATCTAGACAAGTTCTAATTTGCATGCATTAGTGTTCCACTGTCATCTTGAGTAAAAAAGGTCTCACCTTGGTGACATTCTTCAAGTGATAAATGCAAATTTTATTAATGTTTCTGATGTCAGACTCAAAGTCCAGGTAATTATAAACCCACAGATTTCAGCCTTTGATTTCCTTTTAATCACACGCTGGTTCTTTGTTCTCTTCACCTTTGTTCTGCAGATGAAACTATGAGTTCGCCCAAGGGGTTAAGCCTTAAGGCACGCCAAGGGAGATGTTTACTCTCATAACCAGCCACCGACCAAAGAACCAGAAGATCAATGCGTTTTTTTCCTGACAGTTAATAATAAAGATGGTCTGCTGTGCTAAAAGCAGCTCCAAAAACACTGACATTTTGAATCAGCTTTAAAGGAAATGCTCAGCAAGTAGAAAAAAAATTGGAACAGCACTAATCATGTGTTCAACATGTGAAAGGGATGATGACAAAGAATGGTGATACTAAGCTGATAGAAAACAGGAGCTGGGGCTCTGTGACTGTGTTTCTTTATGTATGAGTTGGTCGGGTTACTTTAGCTACGGTAAAATTAAAACATCCTGACAGCTGTGATGAAGCTCCTGAGGACGGCCACTATGTAATGCATGATTTAACTTCAGCTAATAACAGTGACTGTCTGACAGCTCACCTAGCTGATATAAAGAAAAGCACACAGTGTCAGTTACCGGTAGATCCTGACCAATCCAATCTCCGTGTCTGGACTAATTTATGATTATAAGTAATTAATGAAGTTACTGCTGTCACTCCATGCATGTAAATACAGGCAACTCTCCCTCTTTAGAGATGCTGATATGGATTCTGCTGCTGTCTGATGCTGCAGGTGTTTAATAAACCCTGCGGAAAGACTCCCACAAATAGCTAAAAGCAACAAGCTAAACCTCACCACCTGTTAATGTTTTGTCAAAGCCTGGAATAGATTTAAGATCGGCAAGTCTCATTTTTCTGACCTGTTACAGACTCTGTCTTTGTCACGTTATACTTTTATTTTTATGGACAGTTCAGTTTGTAATAGATTTGAAACTGAAAGGCAAAGTGAGACAGAAAGGTCTATTTTTAAACTCAAAATGAGTCTCAAATGCAGAAAAAGCCTTCCTTAAATGGCTACACACAAACCCAAGGGACATCACTTGTGCATTCCTATCCGTTAATGTGACAGCATGCAGTTCAGACTTGTGCAATGATAACAGTAAGACAGTTATGTTACCAGGTCTGAACTAGGAAGACTGCAACTTTTACAGAAAAGTGAGCAGGATGCTTATTCAGGAATGGAGCTGATGTGTTCAGATGCCATCAGATTACAGGAAACAAGTGCATGTTTGTTGTATTAATGGATTGGACACTCAGGCAGTGCCATGATCCTCAAATAGTGAATGTAGCAGAAAGACATCCATGCATCCATGCATCCATCCATCCATCCAACCATCCATCCATCCATCCATCCATCCCCCGCTTAATCCTCTGTAGGGTTGCAGGGGGGCTGGAGTCTATCCCAGCCGATTCAGGCGAGCGCAGGGGTCACCCTGGACAGGTCTCCAGTCTATCACAAGGCTACACATAGAAACAGACAACCAAGCACACTCTCATTCACACCTACAGACAATTTAGAATAATCAGTTAACCTCAGCATGTTTTTGGACTGTGGGAGGAAGCCGGAGTACCCGGTGAAAACCCACACTGCACAGGGAGAACATGCAAACTCCTCACAGAAAGATCCCACAAAATGAAGGGGGTTGAGGACTTACGTTGGCCCCACTGGCCGCTGTTGGGGTTCAGGTAGTTGGGGTACAGCCCCTGGGGCTTGTCCAGGCGATTCAGCACTTTACGGATGTTCATCACCTAATGATTAAAGAAGTAGAATTGAAGTACCATGTAAAGTACTGAAATCATCTTAACTGTTTATACATAACACATGGAAAACTTCGGGCAAATGTTAAAGTACAAAAAGCTACATTTCCCTGTCTGCTCTGTTTTTTTTTGTTACCTTCTGAGCAAACTCTGGATTTCCTGAGAGTTCGCTGAGGTGCATGAACTCCAGATGCAGTGTTCCATACTCTGCCAGGATGCTGCTCCCACCTGATGCCCACGGCCAGTTTCTGCCGATACCACTGGAGAGAGACAGAAGCAGAAGGAGACAGAAGTTTCGATTAACATGACATAAAAGTTACTACATCACAGGCAACGTGCAGTTTAGCAATCATCTGAACTCTTAAGCCACATGCCCTTTTACTTGTGTACGTTTCATATTATTCTTACTAAAGCACACAATTGCTTGGTAGGCATTAACAAGAGATTACAGTTAGATAAACCATTTATTAAACACTGTGAAACCTGCTTTTCAGTTCTAAACTTTCTCTTGGACACTCAGCAGTCATAATTTAAATCAGCAAGACTGATGTTAATTTAGAAAGTCATTAGTATCCATCATCTTTTTCTTTAATTACATTTACAAACAGATTCTTAAAATAGATGAAAATGTAAATAAGTTAGGGACACTAAAATTAAATGTGTTATATTTATGGACATGTTTGTATTTTTTCCACACACTTGAATCTGGCAGAGCATTTCAACCTTGCTGGTATCTGTCACTCAGTGAAAACATGCTGAAACCTGTCTTCTCCACTGACACACTGACAATCCGGTAGTGACGATGAAGGTGCATCAGCTCCGGGGCCATATGTGAGAGCAACCAGCCCTGGCATGCCCGACAAGGACAGAAGACCTTGCAACAGTGTGTGCGTGCTGGATCATTAGAGCCCCTGACAGATCACTTCCAGGCCAAGGACTGATGACTCTGGCGGCAACGCCTCAAGTAACTACTCCTGAATACATATTAACTATTCACCATGCTGTGAAACACACACCAGGACGTCTGCACTACAACAACCACACGTGGACATGAGCTACACAAACAGTGGCACAGAGAAAGCCGAAGCTGGGGAGACATCCAACAAATGAGAAAAAGGGGGGGGGAGGAGAAGGAGTGTGAACTGGGAGAAGGGCCATACATACCCACACATCGCTTTAAAGAGGTGGATGAACATACTAATTATCCCCCCCCTCCTCTTCAACTCATCATGCTGCACAAGCCATAATTTGTTTCCCATTACACCATGGATTTAATCAAGTCAGCCAAACACAGAGAGGAACACAGCAGCATCGGGCAGGGAGCAGAGAGATGGAGATCAGGGTCAGAAAACATGACTGGAGAGAAGAAAATCCCATCACTGCAGACTCTGATTAATTTGGGAGCTGTGTGCTTGTTAGCTCTAGATTAAACTTTAGACAAATGTTTAATGTAGGCACTGTCACGCTGCTGACATGAGGTACCGTCAACTTAAATCTGAACTATACTGCGTTAATAAAGTGTTCAGCTCAACACTATTCCTTATGCCCCCAGCACTCTCCCTGCCGCCTCCCCCTCAGTCAACTATAGACTTGATCTGTCTATCCATCTTTTTCAATCCTTTCATAAACCCTCTGATGGAGAGTAAATCCCTTCACTCGGTTGGGCACGGCGGGGTGGCAACACACACCTTTTTAAGTCACTCCTGTCCACCCCAATCCCTCCCAAAACCCTGCTGCGAGAAACACTAAATCCCCGTTAAGGAGAACAAAACAAAAGACAGCGGGGGGAAGCTGCTGCGTAAACCAAACAGACACAAACCAATGAAGTGCAGATATAAAGAGTAACGCTGGAGACAGATAGATGAGGGCGTGTTTGGAATATCATTAATCTGGGCAGGGTGTCTGAAAGTTTCAAAAAGACAAATTTGAGATTTGTATTGCTGGCTGGAACTTAATTAGAAAAACTAAAGTTTGAAAGACCAGAGCTGTCAAAGGCACTCCGTATGTTTGCCCACAGCTATTAAATAGCTTGGGCGAAATAAGACGTTAGGGGAATTTACTTCAAGCAACAGTATGCAACTACTGAGAGATTAAAAAACAAAATGTTCCTCGTCAAAGTGCAAAATTTTAGTTCATAACCACAAAACACACCCATCTTCAACTCAAAAGGATCTTTGCTCTTCCAGCTTTAGCTCCACCTCCAACTTTAAATATGATTTAAGCTGTCATTTCACCACATCTAATCAAATATTTGAATATAGAATTTATTATACATACAGTAGATGCAACAGGTTTGAACTGGTTTGAGTTGTATAGCCTCTTCCAACAGGGTCAGTGGTGGCCTAGTGGCCCGTGAACTTGTGGGTCGCCGGCTCGCATCCCCGGACTGGCAAGACGTGAGCCGGCAACCCACCGGTGACCTCTGAGCCACTTGTTCAGGGGTCCATGGTAGCTGAATCCCCACCACTGTGGACCCCTGAGCAAGGCCTTTAACCCCTGACTGCTCTCCGGACGCTTCTGCAGCAGCCCACTGCTCCTAGTATGGACGGGTCAAATGCAGAGAGCGAATTTCCCCAAGCGGACTAATAAAGTATAGATTATTATTATTATTATTAACTTGCAAACAATGCAAGGCAGAAGAAGCACAATCAATAAGCACTTTTGATCTATAGTATCATCAGTATTCTATTTAAATTTAACCCTCTGAACCAGGTGAACTGCAGACTGAGGGGAAAGGTGTGGAAACAAATCAGAGATTGAGAAGCAAATAAAACATACAGAATAAAACAAATGCAGCACGGCTCAAAAACAGTCCACAGAGGAGCCAGCTGTCAGCAAGCTGTTGGAAGATACATTCAGCATGGTGGAATATCTTTCTAGATTTGATGTGCAAAGTAGTGGGAAAAATGTTTGCAGAGGTTGAAAAAAAGGGTAAAATATGTACATATAGAATTCAGAGCCACCATTTTTTCTAGTATAGGTAACACCTGTGGAAACTTGGAAAAATGTTGGTTCCAGGTTTCTGTAATTTTTGTAAAATGAATAACAAAATAATCTACTTTTTTTTGTTATTCATGGCATTTAAACCGTCTAATACTGCACGAGATGTTTCCGAGTCCTTTCTATTTCCAGACATTGCTGTGCTGTTTCCATAGAGGTGCAGGATTGCTTTAAAAAAGAGTCCATGGTGAGTAAAAGTGAACCAGGAGCAAAAAACGAAGAGAAGCTGCTCAGGGTTCAGAGGACATCCCTAAATGTAATTATCCGTGTACTGGACAAACAGCACCTAAGAGAATAACAACAGCTGTTGCTGCAAAACACAGATGACAGCAGGCAGAGGTGGGTGAAGAAATCTGATGGACACAAACCAACAAACGCGAGTCTGTCTCCTCCGCATGGCTGCTTACAGCGAGCGAACTGCATTAATGCGGGTAAACCCAGAAGAAACTCCGGGTCAGGGAGCTGCCTCTGCTCCATTTTGGCCTAAATGAAACTGCTTCAATGGCTACAGAAGGACATGTCTGGTGTTCTGATGGAAACTCATTATTGTTCCGGCCACCTCCTGTACTGGGACTGGAAACTGGCATTCATCCATTTACAGTACAATAGAACTGTGCAAGTCCATCTGAGTCCACTGTTGTGTTTGACTAGTGATGCGCACGTCCTGGTGGCCCAGTTTCCAGAGCTCTGTTAACACCAGCACGCTCTACATCCCTTTCCTCACATGGGGTGTAATGAGACTTATTAGCTCTAAGCTTTTAAAAATTATTTGGTTTATGACCTCTTGAACTACAGACAATACTGCAATATCATAAAAACGGTGGACAAGTGCTCAAGGTTTTAGCTGTCCTTAATGAAGCCTCAGCTGGCTTCCATCCCAATTCGTAGAAATGGTCTAGCAATGACATCTACTGTACAATGATAATGGGCTTTATGTGATCATTGCTGGCCTTATTTTTTTTACAAAAGGACTCATATTAAACTCTGGCTGAGTAGAAAGTTTCCTGAATTCAGTCACAGTGGTGTCTCTAACTCTTTATCGTCACGCTGCCTTTGGATAAACTGTTGTGCTGATGAGGCATCCTTTATAACCAAACAGTGTTAATGCAAAGCAGCACACTGGAAAACATCCAGTAATTCTCTTTACAAACCAGATTGAAAGTGGTGACCTCCAGCCAGAGGACTTCCAAGGGATTATGGCTTATTGTAATGTATCAAAGCTGGTACTGAACTTTCATTATAAATCAAAAGATCAGCTAACATCAGCCACCTCTGATAGAAGTGATTTGATGCAGTTTGTTTGACCAACAGGAATCCTTCATGGTAGACTGTAATTAATTCGCTTGGCCCACATTTGATTCAGTTTTATATCTATCACCGGGCACACGTTACATCAAGCCATGCAGGATTTAATCGCCGTGGTCTTTTCCTTAATCTTTCCCTTAAATATAGCACATGTTTTCTCCTCGATATAGAATACAATATGAGTCATCCCAGTACTTTTAAAGCATATAGTGGAGTGTAATCATTCAGGCTAAACTTTTAAGTCAACAGTGGGACAGCAAAAAAGTTCAGTAAAACTAAAATGCAAGCATCTACAATTCCAAAACAACTGGGCAAAAGTTTGGCAAACTTTTTTACACTTACATTTGGAGGCACTGCAACATCTACTAAATGGACCACATAGTCAGACTCATTTTGCATCAACGTTAAGAATAAACTTTGAGCCTGCATTTGTCAACTTTAAAATCTAATCTACCTCAAAGGTGCACTGCAGATATTTCTTTTCATATTTAGCATTACCTAACACCCGCATGTATGCATACTTTAATAAGAGAACTCTGCGACACTGTTTTTTCGTCTTTGCTTTTCGTTTGAACAGTTGGAACTGTAAGGCGTTTGAGACTCAGCCCTCGTTGGCATGACCAAATAATGTGGTCCCAATACACATAAGGCTTCTTTAATGTTCTTACTGAATAAACAGTATGCAGGAGTCATTTTTAGGCAAAGGTGGACAGTACTTCACACTGTCTGAGCTGTCGCAGAGCTCCTGATTTCCACTGATAACCCTTGTGTCAAGTCTGAAGCAGCTGCCCGTCCGGTTTTTAGAGCTAGCTTGAGAAAGTAGCGCACTGGAGGACGACCACTGCAGCTCTGATTAGTGGTACTACGTCTCGTTCTACACCTCCTGATTACCGCTGCAGCTGGTCATTGATCTGCCTTCATCCTTTTGCCGGCAATTATTTTCCATGTGGAGCCACGACACAAAGCTGCAGACATAGACAGTGCATAGGGCGAAAACTGAGAAAGTTCTGATGTTCAAAGCTAATTTCACAGCTGATCACAGGGGTGTACTCACTTCTGTTGTACACTGTATCCGTTAAGATAATAACAACACTTTACACTCAGCCCAACCAAGAAGAAAAGTGCTCAAAGGGTCCATGCTACAAATATGGATCCAAAGTCTCAGCCTAGAAAAAAAAACTGGGTCATTACAGATTGATGCCACTGTGATTTAAAATAGTTCTCATTTGGAGGACATATTCCAGTCCTCTTGATGTCTTGTCCCCCCCCACCCCTCCTTTGGGGATGTCCAATCTTCTTATCATTCAACCTTTCACACCCACAGCTATTTCCTGGCCAGCTGTGAAACAACACATCATAGCCTGCTAGTTTCATACCCCCTAGTGCATTCTGCAGAGCCAACAACACTGATTTTAATTCCGCGGTGCCAAGCAGTAACCTGGAAAAACAGAAAAGGCATTCCATCTCCATAAATTAGCATGTCACACCAGGATGTGCCCTCTCACGCTCCTCTGACACGGTATCAGGAAGCCCCTTCAATTCATTTGCACTGCGGTTGGATGAAGCCTGTATTTTAACCCTGTTCTCTTTTACGTCCTCCTCTTCACCCACGCCATGACCTCTCTTTTCCTCCTGATTTTTTTTTTGCTTTTGCTTTGCTATCTCTTTCTCTCTGTCTTTAAATGTATCCCACTTCTCCTCCCCAAGGCTCTGAGAAAATGTGAATTGCGATAGATTCACAGTTAGCACCTTAATTAGAGGTCCTAAATCATGGCCGCCTTCCACTGCCTTAGGTTACTGCAGAGGAGTGCTGCACTGAGAATGACTGTGTGTATTCGTGTGGTGTGTTTTTCCAAAAAAAAAAAAAAACTCTGAATGCTAGGCTTTTCTTTGTTCTTAAAAAGTGCTTCAGGGCAGTCGGACTACCAACTGTGTGTCTGCTGGATGTACCTGTGTATTCATAACTGTGGTCAGGGTCAAAACACTTACAGGGTTCCTCTATTTGTTTGGCCACTAAGACCCCTAGACCCAGTCTTGGCAACAACTTGAACCCAAAAATGAAGGCTGCAAAACTTGACTAAAGTATACATGTCTTTTTAATTCTTATTTGTCATTACCATACACAATTTTGGAAATAATCATTAGACGTCTGTGACCACAGTTTTCTCCCATCCGTTGGACTGAAAATACGCATTACTCTGGATAATACAGTATTTTCACATTCCAACAGTATCGGCCATCTGATGTTGTGTACATGATATATCTCAAAAGTTTGCTTTCTCTTGATTTGCCTGTCAAAACAAACTCATTTACATACAGAAAAGATCCTTAAAGAATTTGTGTTCCATTTGCTGCCTTCTTTCTACCCTCGATCTCGGCTGTCTAGAAATTCCTCTGCTGCAGTCTTGCGGATGACCGTCAGCTCTACTCTTTCCATTTCTGTTCAGCAGTAAGGATCTTACTCCACTGTTGTACTCACCAGTAGCTTTAAATGAAAATACAAGTCAGCTGTGTTGAATATTATTACGCCTTCATCACTCTCTGCTAAGCAGAGAATTTCCTCGCATGCACTGGATTAAAAAGTTCATTTTCCTATCACATCTAGACGAAAAGGCTCCATGACAGAGTGGCACTTCACAGGGTCACCAAGTGTGACAACTTCACTAGGCTGCGCTAATAGAGCCATTCTCCATGTAGACCTATTAATCAAACTCCAAGACCCCAAGAGCCCAGGATTGATTGCTTCAGTCTCAGCCTGCAGCTGAAGGAGTAAATCTGCCCCAAACATTCTTTAAATACATTTTCCTCTGCGAGATAAGGAAACAGAGCGGGGGCAAAAGTTTTGCAGCGTCATTAAGACGATGACATTGCTTTTAGCAGCAGTTTGGCTAGAAAGCAGATATTTTCCAGAGGTTACAGCATTCTGTGATAGTACAGGATGGCGGGGGAGCTTACTAACTTCCTAGCTCACTTCCTAAGTCAAAATTAGATGATAAGCGAGAAACAAACTGTATCTGTACGAAGTCTTTTCTCAGTGTGGCGTTTGCAGCTGAAAATTAAAGCATGTTTCGAATGATTTATGGCCAATTAGATGCGTATATGCGAGTGTGTGGAATACCGTCATCACCGTGATGCAGAGAGGAATGAGCAGCTAATTTCAGGGTGGAGCACAGATCCAGACACCTCGACAAAACCCAACACACACACACACATGCATATACACACACACACAGTCACACAATGCCTCATCCCATTAAGGCCAGTCAGTATGCAGTGCAGTGGGAGTGATTTGCAAGGGCTTTATCAGCCTGAATGTTAATAGAAGAGCTATGGGACATACTGGCCAAAGCAGATAACGACGGAGTAACTAGCGTGTGTGTGTGTGTGTGTGTATATGTGTGTGTGTGCATGTGAAAAAGTGAGACAGAAAGTGTCAGAGGAAAGCGAGGAAGCAGTTAGTTGGTAAAGTGCTGCCATACCACAATCCTTACTTAATATTGTTGGAAGAAACATGCACACAACATACAGGCATTATGTGTACAAAGACAAACAATCACATGAGCTAGAAAATATGATTTTACTTCCCCGCGTTGAATGCTATAAGTATAATCTGTCTGCCTTCTATTGCAACTGGACTTAAACACATTCTATACATGACACGTATGAAAATGTTCTGCTTTACTAAATTAAGTCAAATCATTTTCAACCCTTTTGTTGACTAGCTTACAATATCATTATCTTCATTATTCAATTACTAAAAGGCAAGTGACATTACTGAAAGCAATAGGGAGAAAATAAACATTTCCAAGGCTTTCCCTTAAAAAAAAAAAACTAATCTCTGCGGCCTTTACTTTGCTAATATTGCATTGTTGTTAATTCTCTGTTAATTCCTGTTTTTCTACTTAATGCTAATATAGCACAAACACATTGAAAAGTGATTAACAATGTTCAGAACTTTGCCTAATCCCAGTCCTTTCATCTGAATGTTTTTTTTTTTTTACTGAATATACAGTTAATTACTTCTTCACCAAGAGTTGTATGCTTGTTCCTTATTTCTTTTCAGAAGTCAGTGATGAAAACCTTTGAAAGAAAAATCTGTCATTAAGGAATAAAAGGACAGAAAAACACATCAAAAGCTTTCTCTCTAAACGTGTCAATTCAATAGAATATTTCACTTAAAGCAAGGTCTCGGAGATGCAGTTCTTTAACCTTTACTCTGATATTAAAAGCTAAATTCAGGGACACATGTGGCTCCGTCTGTGACTGCATTGCCACCAGATTTCCTCTAATGGGGGCCAGAGTCTGCGGCAGATCAAACGAACAAATCAATCGGATCTTAGCAGCATTTTCCACTCAGTTAGTGGCAATCAATGGGTTTATGCACAGGGAGGGAAAGGCAGGGAGTGAGTCAGAGAGACGGGAAGAAAGTGAGAGGCTGGGAGATCTGTGAGCTCGGGGGCCAGTCTGTGATCCTTTATGAGGTGCTGTACCCTTGAGTTATTGGACCCCGCAAGTGGCCAAGCTGAGCCCGCTTCAAGTGTCTCTTGAAGATAAATCAGCCGGACATCAAGACAAGATTTCCCGCACTGATGAATAATTCCATAACATTTTTACTTTGAAAGCTCCACAACTAATTCTGAGTGCCTTCATACTGGTGCAGGTTCCTTTATCCTGCTTAGGAGCTTATCACTCAAAGCACCATCAGACTGGTGATCGCTTGAGCTCATCTCTTGAGATTAATCACATTCTAGCATTTTTTTTTCTCTGCATGGTTTGATTCAAAGATATTTCAGGAATCCCCCAGACCGGCCCCTGCTCCAAATAGAGAGTCTGTTTTTCTAAGCTGATTTAAGATAAAGAGAGGAAAATTAATTACAGAGGAAAGATGGCGGACACTAATTTCAGATCCGTCTGTCAGCTTGCAGAGTGGGGCTTTCTGTGTCATTATTCCTCTTGAGAATCCTTTCTGGTTCTAACATCTGAATCGCTCCAACATTACAACGTGCCAGTGCGTAGTGAAGTGTAGCTTCAAGGTAGCCATCATGCCACTTTTGCCAAACAGATTGCTCAAAGGAAATCGTTTGGAATTGTTGGATTTCTCTCTTTTATTTTGTAAGGTCTTCACATAGTGAGGTAAAGTGCCTTGAGATGACATGTTGTGGACTGACACTTTATAAATACAACTGTTGTGAACTGAAGTGTAGAGTAGTTTTGGGGTGTTTGAGCAGAGTTGAGTGGTTGTGCTATCAAAATTACAAAATTAGAAGCAAACTTTAAATATATGTAACTCTGACATGCAAAGATGAATGCTTTAAGCAACGACTGTAGAGCAGGGGTCTCAAACTCGCGGCCCCCTACTTAAGTTTAGTGCTAGTGCGGCCTGCGTGTTTCTCTTAAACACACCTTTTTGCCGAGTTGTTGCATGTGTTGCGCTTGCCGTGGGCTTTTATATTACTATCACACAGAGCCAGCTCACCCATTAGACAACATAGGCAAATGGTAAGGGCCCCGTGGCCTCCAGGGTGGACCACAGAACCGGTAAATATACATCTTCAATTTAATTGTATTTTCCAATACCACATGGAAAAAAGATGCTTGACTCCTAATTTCTGTCCTTTCTGAACACTAATCTAAGCAGATACTTTCATTTTGACAAGCAAGAACACAATTTGGAACAACTGTACAACTAAACAACAGTGGTATGTAGCCATAATCCCCACTACACTCCACAACCACTTGTGTTGCTGACGAGAACGTTAATAACCCCGAACTCCCATAATGCATTGCAGCCCAACAATCCCGTACTTGCGACCGGCTCTGCGATCGTTACAATATTAAAAGTGGTTATTACTACTAACTCTTAAAATGGAAAAGCTCACATTGATTCATATGTAAAGCAACACCCAATTAATATTACTACAAAACAATGCTGTTCCGTTTCTTTTGTAAGCGTATCGTAGTGATCGCAGAGCCGGTCGCAAGGACTGAACTGTCGTGCTGCAATGCACCATGGGGGTTATGAATGTTTTTGCTACCGCGAGTGAGAATGGTGGCCACTTGTGTGTACGTCAAACAAACACTTTTTAAGTCGCATCAAAGCCCAAAGCTCTGGGTCAAGCGTCTTTCTTCCACGCTGCTCGGTAGAGTATATAAATCAGCGACAGAGAGGGACGCAGTATGAATTCTCATGTAGAACGCCATCTTGGGTAGGGTTATCAGTGTCTGTTATCACTGATGGGCTACCGTAGCTCAGGCTTGTGACAGCTTCCAATGGCGTTTGTTGTCAAGTTAGCCAACGTGAGTGAGCAACTTGGTAGAAACATGATTCCGGAGTGACACCAAGTGCTTACGAAAAAGTCCTAATTAATGACAAGACATTTATCTAATAATGAACGCTGAGAAGATTGGATCTGTTGCCTCACCAAGACTCTACCTCCAGCGGCCCCCTCGTAAGTTGAGTTTGAGAACCCTGCTGTAGAGGGACTTTAAGGGTGCATTAACGGCCCTTAAAATCGTGTCTTTGCTGACCTTTGCTGCAGAGTGCGCTGACTTCACAGTTAGATGTGGTTACAGGTGCAACAGAGCATGTTTCTGATCACATCCAGCCTCACAAATCAGTAATACTGGGTATAGTCAGATGTGAAATGGGCCTTCCAGCTTTGCTACAACATTGCTTTTCAGATTGCTAATCAGATACTCTTTAAAGATCCAATAACCTGGAACCTGGTCCTTGTGGATGAAGTTAACAAGTGTTTTAAAGCAAACAGACACTTTGCTGCTCTTGTTGCTTAAGTTGGGACTCTCAGTAATTTGTCTGGACAAACCAATGGCTCCAGTGGGAACAGTAGTTGAGATATCTCCTGTCTAAGGAAATGGCATTTATCTTGTCTAAAATTAACACAGAGCAACCAAGCAAACAAGATATACTCAGTGTAGAAGCAATAACACGTTTTAAACTGTGGCCTTATTTCGCGTGGCCCCTCTTGGGTTCTGTAGATAGCTGCAGGGTAGAGTGATGAAAAACTAGCAAGACGGAATAAAGAGAACAAGGCCATAGAGTGGAGTGGACCTGCAGTACCATGTCCTGAAAGAGAAGGAGATACTGGGTCACTCTCTGCAAGATGGATGAAGTAAGCAAGGACAGGGAGGGAATACAGAAGAGTGGGACGACAGGAAAAAAAGTTTAGAGAAAAGATGAAGGAGAATGAAGGAGCTGAGAGGAAAATGGTGGGAGGGGAGCGACAGAGATGAAATGAAAGATGATAATAGGGCATCATTTGTAAGTCTGTATATATGTTGTACACATTCATTCTGCTTCAGTCTGGATAAAGGTTACAACCTCTAACCTATCCTGTTTCTAGAGTACTTCAGATTTTTCTTAACTATTCATCTATAAAATACTCTGACCTTCTGTTACTGTATTTCCATCCAGCCTGTTCCTCGTGAGTGAAACACATTCAAACTCTGACACTTTGAAAAGCTGAGTGTTTGTTTTTTCCACAGATCATTCCGAAACTGCCATTGGAAGCATATAAGTTCTAAACAATATATTGAGCAATATGCAACTGTTCACTGACACAGCAACGAGCAGGTTATTAGCTTGTGTTCATGTAGAAGTCGAAATCCCCTAATATCCCCAGAATTAGCATTTTAATGAAAGCAGGAGGTCGTGTGAAGTATAGCGCTGGCTATGGGCACGTTATGTTGGTAGCCAGCTGTAAGCTGGAGGCACAGCCGGGAAATCGCTCCACTAACAACAGCTGAAACCAATTAAATAAGCAGAATAAACAGTTCAGTTTTATCTTCAAAAGTCACAGAGAGGTCACATCACCAGACCTCCCCTGATAATATCTGGTAAAGCCTCTCTTCAGTCGTTGATTTAAACTAAGTTAAATTGCATATTTGTACGTTTTGTTTTTCCTCCATTCGAATAATTCCTTTCTACCTTAACCCTCAGAACCAAAAACCTGCTTGAAATGGCAAATTAGCTTTTTGATTCACCTAAATTCCATCACTTAGAGCCAGAACAGAAATCTCTTTAAATATTTGCCAAATATAAACCATTTTCACCAGATTCTATGAAACACTAAAATATAGCTGCCCTTGTTACAACCATGAATCCATGAGTGAGTCAGATGCAACTATCATCCATCCATCCATCATCTATACACCGCTTAATTTTCTGTAGGGTCGCTTGGGGGCTGGAGTCTATCCCAGCCGACTCAGGCGAAGGCAGGGGACACCCTGGACAGGACGCCAGCCTATCACAGGCATGCAACTACCAGTCAGGGACTATTCAGCAGACCTGGTTAGAGAGATAATAATAAGGAATACGATAAAAGATCGGCTTGTTGTCAGCAAGTTGTTGGAAGATACATTAAGCATGGTGAAACATCTTTCTAGAGTTGATGTGCAGAGTAATGTGAAAATGCCTAGTTTGTAGAGGTTGTACAAATCAATAGCATGTAGAGTCACCATGTTTCAGTATCTGTTACATCCGTGAGCAGTTGGAAAAATCTTGTACATCCTGATTTTGTAAAATAAATAATCAAAGAAATTCAACTTCTGTTTTGTCTTTCTTTGTTTTATGAATCATGAAATAACTCCATTGTACAGCCCTAAAGACAGTCATGAGTTCTCTTTCCTTGTAGCCATGCTTGTGCTGTTTCCACAGAGGTGCAAGACTTTATACTGCTGTGAAAAATGAGCCCACAGTGAGTAAAAATGTGAGAGGAACAAAAAAGGCATAGAAAATGTTTGGGGTGGAGAGGATTAAAATGGATTAGATGTAATTCTAAACTGTTACTTTCGCAGATCTATGAAGTCCCAGCCTCTCCCTTCACCCACCCCTCCCTACTTACTGCAGCCCTGTATAGCGACTCTACTCTACACAATGGGGGCAATTCAGCCATACGTGTTCAAACCGGAAGAAGAGGAATGACGCAGAAAGTCCCATTCTGCAGGTTTCTCAGATTGGTTCCTGAGGTTTGTTTGGTAAGAAACAGCCTGAATCTGTGTTTCTGTCATCGACACCCTGCAGTTTCAAGGTGGAAACACTCAGCCAGACGTTGAGCGTTACTTCACTCATGATGTGTCTTCCAGCATGTAAAAAACACCATTTGGACATGTTAACAAGGTAAAAAACTTGATTTTCACCGGCGGGCGTCTTTAAATGGTAATGAAAGAATATTCTGTCTGCAATATCCGAGGTGGGTATGGATATGTTTTAGATTTTATAGGTGTTCGGGTTCTTTTAATTTAATGTTGGCACGGCTCCTGGCACATTATGAGAGCGAGGGAAGAAAAAAGTAGATTTGGATAGAGAAAAGCTACACTGAAGCTTCCCTGTGTTGTATTAGCTGATCTGCGAGCACTAAGAGTGCAACCTTAGACATTATGCTTCTTATGCCAAGCTTGGTTATGTTAGACGTCTTTTGTTTTGCCTTATTGTGCTCAGCTATTTTCATGCAGATATAGCAAATGGTCTAAATGCTGCTCCCACAATGCCATTTCCAGGAGTCTGTAGGTAGAGTCAGAAAGCATACATTTCAACAAATTATGCAACAAAACTCCTTTATGATGCCATTCTGTCAAATATTTGCATGTCACATACAAAGAGAAAACTTTAACAGAGAAACAGTGCTCACTGGGGTGCTCTGTGTGTGTGTGTGTGTGTGTGTGTGGTTACTGTAATTTGCGCGGGGGATTACGTGCGTGTTTGTGCTTCCAAGCTATCATAGCTCAGTCATGCAGGTAAAGTCATCATCAGCGGCAATCTGCTCAGGCCTCTAGGGGATCATGCTTGTGTGCAGACCCACATGCACTGGTACGAACACACACACACACACACACACACACACTACACACCACACACTCGCTCACTCTCCCTGGGGTGCTTGGGAGAAGGACAAGGGGGGGTAGAGTCCATTCACCCATATAGACAGAAAGAAAATTAATTTGTTACAGCACGTTTATCATCATGACAACCTGCCTTTTAATTAACAGCTGACAAACAGCAGTGTCGCGCCTTTCACCGGGGAAAGAGAGAAAGAAAGAAAATAAAGGAAAGATATTGTTCTCTTTATCGTGTGTGATGGACAGAAGTGCTGAAGCGAAACATGGCTGCTTTTTATGACTATCCTACTGTATTTATATTAAACATCATAACAACTGAAACCTGTGTTAACTTATATTAGAAAAATCCTGACTATATATGACAATAGTGAGCACATTCTATTTGCTTTCACAATTCTAAGTATGTTTTTGCACTGCAGGTGTGTTTTTAGAAACAGTTAACATAGGTTCAGTGTTTGACGAGAACTGTTTTGCTACTGTTGGGCTGCACGGTGGCTCGGCGGTTAGCAACATCACCTCACAGCTAGAAGATCCCCGGTTCGTGTCGTGGTTAGGACGCCTGGGATCTTTCTGTGTGGAGTTTGAATGTTGTTCCTGTGCATGCGTGGGTTTTCACCGGATACTCCAGCTTCCTCCCACAGTCCAAAAACATGCTTAGGTTTACTGATTATTCTAATATGGCTGTAGGCGTGAATGTGAGTGTGCTTGGTTGTCTGTCTCTATATGTAGCCCTGTGATAGACTGGTGACCTGTCCAGGGTGTCCCCCGAGTCGGCTGGGATAGGCTCCAGCACCCCTGTGACCCTACAGAGGATTAAGTGGTGTATAGATAATGGATGGATGGATGGACTGTTTTGTTACTTCACGCATACCATTGTCCTCTGATTACATTAAACCACACTGCTGATTGGAGATCTGCCACAGATTCAATTTTCAGATTCTCAAGTCTCAATTTTAAATTAAACATCACTGGTTTTTGAACTAGGTTTGAAAAAACTAAGAAGGTAAAGGTCTCAGTTTGAAACGCAGGCAACTTCTAACTATTTATACACTGAGTTATTGATAAGTATATCGTAAATTCATAGTATATAAAATACTGATTATATATATATAAAGAAAAAAACATTAAATTTGCAGCTGCTTTTGGTTGCAAAGGTGATTTTCACTATGTATCTAATCTAATTAAGGTTAATAAATGTTGTTGTGTTTGAACTGTAATATGGATCAACTCAAGAAATATGTATCAGTCAGATTGCCACACATCAGTACTGGAAGCCTGACAACGAAAGGATAAACAGGCTTCATATTTCTGTCCTAAAGTGGTGTGTGTCTGTGTTGTATGTGTGCAGCAGTGGCACCCAGGGGCAGCCACTTGACAGCGAGTCACAGTGTATTAATAAAGGCTGACTTTGGCCTCTAACCTTGTCAACGTGCTCAGGAACTTTGGGCTTGTCTTTTGAATGTAGTTTGGTTTCAGGCGTGAAGTCCTGGATGAAAAACCCAACAGTTTTCTGTCTGACAAGCCTGCTCTGTCATGTAAAACTAAAACTTCTCAGCTCGGTGTGCGAGAGCAGGATAGAGAGAGCTTGTGTTTGTGCCTGGCTCACACCGAGCCGCGGACCACGGGGCTCTTTAAAGTATCAAACCATCAAAACAGATCTGCAGCCTCGCGTACCACCAGAGTGGACTGCTGTGAGAGAAAGAGCAAGTGTGTGTGTGTGTGTGTGTGTGTGTGTTCTACCTCTTGAGGTTAAGCAGCGCCCAAGGTATGCCGGTGGGCGTTTTGAAGGCTGGCAGCAGCTTTTCACCCAACTCCACTGCCTTTCTACGGAACACCTGAGAGAGAAAGAAAGAAAGAAAGAAAGCGTCTCAATACAAGAGGATTACACTTAAGAAAAAAATACAATGGGTATATTTGCAAAGGATCAACTTTGAATATCAGAGCCTGAACACTAGATCTTTAACTTAAACACTGAAAAACCACTTTAACATTCAACGTTTCCCTCTCAGCAAAAACTTCAGAGCTTGCACCTGTAGCTCAGACCTTCCCCACTTCCCTCCACTCTTTATCCCTTCATTCCAGGCTTTCCCTTTTTGTGTCTTCTTCACTTTATCCTTGCCATCTCCTGCCAAAATCTTTCCACGCCTGCCTCGCTGTTGCTTGCAGCTACGCGGATGTTTTCCATTTGACATTTGAAAACACTATTTAGTTGTTTGGAACGCCACTGCACAGTATAAACATCTTAAAGCCACTTTAATGCAACATCTAAATGAATTTAGACCTAATTTACTAATGGAAATAAACAAGTCGGTGGGAATTAGCCTGCATCTAATTGAACATAACTAACTGCTCTTGTAGAAAGCAAATGGGCCGAACGAATCGACTGTGCATCTGCAAACCATCTATCAGTGTTTCCTCTGGATTCATTCAAGGTATTCATGCAGCGTTATCAAAAGCGACTGTCATAAGGAAGCTCTACGACGCCCTCTCCATCTTTGTGGCTAAAGAGGAAACACTGCCTCGAGGAAATGAATGACATTTTGATGCTTTAATGATTCTCCGCTCGTTAGAGTTAACAAAACTTTAGCTTAGACTTGAAAGAGCAAAGAAACATCTCCAAAACAGCAGTGAGTCAGCCCTCCATCCAGCCGGACTCACTGATGTTTGATCTTGTCTCATCCCTTTGGTATCTTTTCGAGTGAGACATCACAGGCTGAGCTGGTAAACACGAGCCTGTGGTGTCTATTTCAGTGTAGCAACATCAATTTACACAATTTTTTGGAGTACCACAGTTAAATTTTCATCTCATGTAACCTTCAGCTCCATTTCAACCCACCAGCAGAGGCCTGGTGCTGCTTTAAATAACTTCATGAATATTCAACCTGAAAACAAGAACCTGGATGTGGGACCTGAATAAATCTGGGTGACGGTGTCCTATAAAAGTGGATTTGCGATAACTGTGTAATGACTTCTGACTGTTTTCCATGGGTGGACTGATCACTCAAACTTACAAAATGGGACATGCTATCTGATTTGAATGCAAAAGAATATTACTATTTTTTAAAAATAAACATGCTTAAGTTTTAGCATATTTCTTCTGAGCGACTATTTTGTTGTTTGTGACACTTAAAGCTTGATTGCGGACTTGAAGTTTGACCTTCTTCAGACTAGCCATAATCATGTTATTGGTTTCATTCTAAAAGGCTACAATTATAAAGCTCTCTGCCGCACTGCAAAACCATATTTTCCCCTTGAATAACGATCTGCTATCAAGTGAGTTTCCTTTCCCTGTCTAAGCTTTTGTGTTAGCATATCCGAGTAGACAGCTTTGTAGCGGTTTCAGCCGAGGGGGTTATGGCGTCTCTTAGGTGTCTGATTTTGTTGGCTGTAAAAGTGAAGTACGTCCATATTTGCCTCCTGGCATGAGTGCAGTAAAGCAGTTAAGATGAAATGGGATTTGGCCCAAGACATAGTGGACAGTTTGACACTGCTGCCAGGGCCTCAGCAGCCGGACTCTTAACTGCTGCTGCTGCTGCTGCCCACTGACACGAGAATGACGCTGTGCCTGTGTCAGTTCTTCTGTTAACTAATGCAGTCCACATGGATTTGTGTTTTTTTTTTATCCCTCACTCTTGATGTACAATGGTAGTGCTCCTCCGGCTCTGATTCAGTCCAACAGAAATCAAGTCCTGTCTCCAGAAATTACTTTCCTATGCAACTCAAATGCAGTCTCAGTCTGGGTATGTTCTGCCAGATCACGTTTGTGGCGACCTTATCTTTGTTATTACTGTTGCTCCTTTTCAGCCACCAATCATCACAATACGGAGGAGAAGCTACAAATATGTCATGAAAAGGTTGTATTTTAACCTAAGTAGTGATATTTTCCGAACCCTATCCATGTATAGTAGTTTTAGTGTCCAAACCTAACCAAGCAAGTAAATAAACAATGAGTGACCAGTGGTTAGCAGCATTATCAGTCAATAATCAATTCATCTTTAAAGCAAAAAACACAGTGGACATTGTTCAATATGCTGATGAGATGATTTTAACATCTGACTTGTGACATTTGCCCAAAAGATGGTTTGATTACATTTGCCACTTAGCTTTAGGAACCAAGTACACACTGCTCATCTGAAATATATGGCTGGAAGTCATTAACCACCACTGAAGTCTCTGTCATGGTGGCCTGTTGCTAGCTTAACCCCCAAAATGCTGTTTGACATAGAGCTGCCCGTAGTCAGAATGATCGCCACGTCAGGTAACAGTAAGAGGCTTCACCTGGTGGCGCAATCAGGTCCTATAGCTAACCTACAATACTGTGACATGCCCTTTTCCTTGTCTTATTAGTTAAATTATTAACGGACTAGCCTAAGAATAATGGTCCTACATGGGATGTCATGCCTCCTTATGCTGACTTTATGGTTCTTTCAAACTGGAAGCGTTTCCTACTAAGTCACAGTAGGAATGAGAAATCGAAATCAATGACAAAACACATCTCTTTTCAAACGTAAATGAGAATGCAATTTAAGTGTATCGGAAACGTCATTTTTGGGAGACAGGGTCGGAAAAGGGGTTGAATAATCAGAAACTTTTTCACTTTGGAATAAAAAGCAGTAAAACTTCTCATCAAATACACCAGCCTCGCCAAAACAATGTCTATACACAATGAAAGAGAAGTGAAATCAAAGTATTTCTGAAGCAGGGTGTCATCCAGAGCCTGTATGACATTACCCTCTCTGAATAATGAAACAAGTTCACTCAGTTAAGGAGGACATCATTTTGATCCACAGGGCTACGTAAAAAAAATAATTGGGAAGGAAAAACATTTGAGGATGCACCTCTGTACACCCATACAAGATCTTATGAATCCAGAATATGAAAGGAGGAAATCAGGCAAAACCTTAGCAAAACTTCTCATCATTGTTTACTGCATTCTTCAAAACTTCGCAGCATACTGTGAATCAAAAACAGCTCTAATCTGACAGAGCTGACTACGAATTAAAACTAATCAGATGGCAACCCTTTTAAAAAACTATTGTACCACTGCCTATTACTGTAAATGCATTACCACATAATAAGAGAGAACATCAAATGTGTGATTTAATTGCACAGGATCAGTGTCACTCTGTTGGCGAGGTATTCAAAAAGCAGCTACGTAGCCGCAAGCCATGCAACCATTTGGATAGCAGTCGTAAGTTTTGCAATTCAAACCTAATTCAAGCTGTCAAAATGCCACAAAATTAGCATTTAAACTACAGCATACTCAGTGTTTTGGGGCAGACTACTAGCACACAAGTACGAGCACGCAGTTGTCTCTTCTGCTGTCATTCATCCATTATTTTGTCCTATGTAATGATATCTTTTCATGTACACACACAAACACACTTAAAGGTGGTATAGTGGCATACGCTATGTCAGCAGACTGGCAGCTCTGTACCCGAGGGATCTACCATCCAGCAGGGTGTGAGAGACGGGGGCAGGAGGGAGAAAAAGATTTGTGAAGAAGAAAAGCTCAAGAGGCCACTTGTCAAAACAATGTGGCAACTCTACGACTATTTCTTCAAAATTCAGAGGCAGGACAAGGTTACTGTGAGATGAACTCGGAAGAGAGCTAACAGAAATGTGGTATTCATGTGGTGAAAGTACAGCTGCTGGAATGGTGTTCAGAATATTACGGGTGAGAGGGTCGCAATGCAAAAATGTCCATATGTTGGCTGCTGTCAAGGTGTCTTGCATCATATTTATTTATTGTTCCGATATTGCGTTTTCCACCCCTGCCACACATACATAGTAGTGTCTGCTACACACTGATGATTACAAAGTCCACCACAAATCAAAATCTAGGATTAACAGTCATGACAATACTTCTTTTCATGTATTCTGATGTTGCTGTTGACCGGTTCAACACAGAGCCGCAGAGGCAACCTCACTGAATACTAAAATGTTATCTATTAAAATGTCAGTTTTTAGAGCAAGCTCCCTAACCCTGCACAAACAGCCTCGCTGATTACCACCCGAGCAAACACTGGAACTGTTTTGTGACTCTGGATGTTGAATGATGGAAGTAATTACCCATTACAAAAGTCGGCGGTTTCTATAAGACGATGATTAGGTTGGGCTTTGTCCCGAAAAATCAATGTTAAAACAATCACGAGTAGGAAGTAGAAGTCATGAGACTTGTTGTTTGTTTGGCCAAATGGACATTCATATATTTCCCTGTTCCTGACAGCTTCTCTAAACAATACTTCCAAATTGAATCTGAAAGAAGTTACTTCTCTTGTCCATTGTCTATATATAAAAACGGACAAACTCTCCATGACGTCCCCCACAGGTTTCCTGCAGAGCATATTGGCAGTGTCCGACTCATCCTAGCTCCTGACCAGAGAGGTCGAAGTTAACTTTATTGTCAATTCTGCCATATGTACAGGACATAGACAGGATTGAAATGCCATTTCTCTTTTAGACCCAGGTGAAATCATGCAAGGCACAGCAGAAAAACAAAAAAGACAAAGACACTAAGAAACAAAACACTAAGAAAACAGGCAACGCAATGGATAGCACAATAGTGTAGTAAAATACTGCCTGGCTGGTGTGACAGATATTTACAGATGGTGAGTAGATAGGTATTTACAGATGACAGTACAGTATATGTACTAGAGCTGGTCTAGGGGTGAAGAGCAATATCGGATCCAATATTCGCCGAATATTCGAATATTCAGTTCGTGCTGCGTTGTCAGCCGGGGGGGAAGAGGACACACCGAAGCGTCACACCGGAATTGGCAGGTCCATGTACTAGAACCACTGGCCCTCAAGAGCCTCGGCGGCGTAGTGGAGCCTTGGCGATGCTTGGCAGTGCTTGGTGGCGCCCAGCGATGGCGTGCACAAATATTCGGGACAAGCCCTAATATTTACAGATGTAAAAAGCAGTGCAACATATCGTAATTGGTGCAAAATATCATGATAAGGTGGAGGATGAGTGGAGCTGAGGTGGGCCGCTGTCCTATGACAACACCAGCTTTTTGCTCAAAGCAGCCACGCTCTGAATTACTTTAAGTCATACAATTTAAATGGGTGAGTTAAAAAAAAATTCACCCCAGTGCAATTATCATGAAAGAGGAATTTAGCTTTAGAGACCAAACGCATCTTTGTGTCAGTTGCGACAGTTTCCAGCCACACAGGTTGCTGCTTGGTCTTGAAAAACTTGCAGAGCATTATCTTTCGACTCTACAGTTCTACTCGGCATTTTAGCATCTTCTGTCTCTTCAAATTGACCCCTTCAGTTTCCTGTCCTCATTTTCATCAGTGTAGTTTGAAGCTGTGAGAAACCCTGATGAAAAAGCGGTATACAACTTGCCCAGCTCTGAACAGCAGACAGCATAAGTTAGCAGTTACCAAAGACACACAATGTGCTCTTTTATGGCTTGGTGTAATCATGGTGAAAAGACAAAGATGAACGTATAAGAACACAAATTCTGCCACGTCATCCATGGCCTTTTCTGCATAGAGGGATTTTGGCACGCCTTGAACAGAGCTAAAGGAAAGTACCAGAGTTTGTTTTGTTTTTTTTTGCCAAGACCTGGGCTCCTTTGGACTTCTTAAAACCGGCGGCAACGCTTTGAAGTTCCACAGGTTTGTTTTCAGGGCCAGGCAATGTCAACAAAGACCATCTGGTAAGACATCAGAGACAGATGACCATGCAGTGTAGTGCTCTAAACTTGAAGAGACGGAAAAAGGAGGCGCATGCATGCACACCAGTTGTGTGTGCAATTACGCTGACCGACAGGTGAAGGTAGCATGTTAAGATAAGATGCAATGCACAAGTAATGACAGACAAGAAGACTGCATTCAAGTAAATATGGATGTAACCAATACAGGATTTGAAATTCTTATCAAAAGCTCTGCAAATCTCTTACGAGTGAAGGAATTGCATTAAACATGTTTGCTAGACCTCAAGGACAGACATTTTTTTGAGTGTTTATTTACTAGTAAACTCCACAGGGGCCTTCTAACTACAAGTTTTCCAAGCATTTCAGCACATTCACCAAATTCCATAGACCTTGGTGAGCTTATGCCTTAGTTAAAGGCAAAGTAACAGGTATGACCGTATCGGAGAAATGGCAAAAAAATCTAAAAGTCAACACCTTCTCGGCTAAATATCACCTTGAAAGTCCTGGATTCTTGTTCAAACTTTCCGGTCACGGCATGATACAAAAATGAAACAAATGAAAACACCAATACCTCCCGTCACACACACACTTAGCCTGTATCTCAGTTTTACATTTCTCAGGCGGGATTCTCAAAATCCAGTAGTTTCCAGCCAAGATATCTGATGGCAATGCGGACACCAAATTGTGTGTGTGTGCGTGTGTGTGTGTGTGTGTGTCGTGCTGCACTGTGGGAGCAGAGCTGTGTCGTAACAAGGCATCAGATCCCAGTGATTAATGCCTTTAATAATGCCGGAAGCACACTGAGGGGAAGAATAAAAACACTCCCAGGGACGCACAGAGGAATGAATTAAGCACACCCGGTGTCCAAGGCCATCACGCAAACTGCCAACGAGCTTTAATAAGCAGCTGAACTGCACGGAAACTGAGGAACACACACAAAACTTGTAACCGATGTCATTAGCAAAAGCTGAAGTTGATAATCACATTTCACACCTCGATGCTTCGGATAAAATATCCACGAGGATAATGAACTGCTGCGCCGGAGTGTTTGTTTGCATCTGTTAACCCCAGTTAGAGGATGAATCAGTTACCAGTATCTGACACTTTACGAAGTCACTGTTTTAAGAGACATCAACAGCTGTTTTAGTAACGTAGGCGGCACGTCTCTGTGTATCTTCTTGCAATGACTGTGCAGGATAACGGAGGAGTTTCATAATACATGAAGTGATGAAGAGAAGTGACAGCAGGAAGAACTTCAGCGTAGTCATCATGCCCTCCTGAGTAATACAGAAATTAATGATCAAAACAAAATCTTGAGCTCCTCTGGAAAGTCGATTTGGATAAAACAGACCACAGACACTTACACATGTATATAAAAAGATCATCTACACGAAAATACCTCAAAGGAAAATGATAAATTCCTTCAATTAAGTTTCAAAAATATGGTCATATATAACTATAAATGTGAGCCATTCATAACCATATACAGACAAGAACATCAGTATTAGACAACATGCAAAATCCTGGATTAATGCTTCTGATTAAGGTTCTTTTCACATCCAATACAAATAGTTTCCAATCATCTATGGATGCAAAATAATGTTTGTTAATGCCACGGAACAATCATAGTTACAGAAGATAAAACAGATAAAGCTAAAACACTGGGCCAAGGCTATTGACAGTCTGATGAGATCCAGCTCGTGTTCTTCACTGTTAGTTACAATTTGTTCCCTGTGGTAGACGATATGAAGGTCCTAGATGCTGATCACATCCCTACGAATGTTCTTTTGTGCCTGGACGTGTTTCATTTTAAGCCTAAAAATGTGAGAGATGCAGTGGGTCTAGAGTTTGTGCAACAGCCACGCATGGCTGAGTGTACTGAATTATATATTGTATTTATTGTATTTGAAATGGAGCTGTAGTGCAGACACACATTTCCCCAAGGAGACATTCAACTGTATTTTATTCTATTGTGAATATGGTTAATAAAAAGACTTTCCGCATAGCTATGTATGAGGAGAGCTACTCCCTGCAGCAGCTTTGAATGCTAGAATGTCACTGAATGAAGAAAGGAAGCAGCTGTGTCTTCGTATGAAACAGTGGAGCGTCAGCACCAGCGAACACATTCTGACCATCGTCTACAGGGGTCTCGCTAAGGTGTTCTCATCTGCAGCATCGTGTCCTGGTGTGGGAACCTCTTGGTTAAAAGCAAAGCAACAAGCAGACCCAGGTGGTCAGCCAGGCCAGTAAGATCACCGGAGGTCCACAACCAAGAAGGTAATAGTGACCCCATCCACCCCCTCCACTCATTATTCCAACTGTTGCCATCTGGAAGGTGACTCAAGGCCCCACTAGCCAGACTGCTGAAAACAAATGTCTATTTAAAGTAAATTTAATAGACAATAAAGTTTTCTAATCTTATTTGACATTAATTGTGAGGTGCAGACTTGTTCAACATGCAGTTTATTTCTAGAGATATCAGCCTGGGCTGTAATGAAATGCCAAGAGGGACTAAGTATATGAGGGTCAACTGATGCTCCTGCACATCTACTTAGACGGCCAAGTGGCTCTTGTCAAAAGCCAAGTATGTGTTAAGTAGTGAAGAAAGTTTAGCTAGTGTCTAAGTGAATTAGGAAACTACAGTATTTAGCTGTACGAGGCTGGTGTTGTAGATCTTATCAAAAAGATAAAGGCTGTTCCAATCAAGGTCATCTGTATCTAATTGGATTATTTAAATATAAGAGCTAGAAGACTGATAAATGTGTTTCTGGACCACCTGGTTTTAACAAATAGTCCAAGAGGAGTTTCAGTTAACTGTAGGATGTTCAAAATAATATATATTTTATTGCTGATTCCTTAAAAATGACTTCACCGATCAGCTGTAGCAGTAAACCACCAACAGGTGAAGTGAATGCTGTTACATCTCATCACAATGTGAAATTTAGGCTGAATACATTGGGGGGTGGGGGGTGGGTGGCTGTTACTTTGACATGTACCGCCCACTTTAACAGGATTTCAGACCATCGGCCTTCCCCAGTAGGACAATCTGCTTCAAATACTGCTGAGAAATGGCTCAAACAGCACTGCAAAGAGCCCGAAGTGTTGACCCGGCTTCCAAACCCCGCAGATCCAAATTCGATCGAGCATCCGTGGGATGCGCTGGAACGAGTCTGATCCAAGGACGCCAAAAGCCACAACCCACAGGATCAAATGATTTGCTGCCAAGGTTTCGGTGGCAGACAACACAGGACACCTATAGAGATCCATGGTCTGATAAAGCAGGGATGTGTAGCTGCACAATACTGACAGATGTTTTTAATGTTTTAGTCGATCAGTGTTCATAGAAAGAATCATTAATAAAGAGACAATTTATCAGAATATGCCTCTAAAATATGTATTATTCATAGGCATAAAATAATGACTGTAGTAATGCTAACATTAAAGCAATAGTTTAGCCCACAGAAATACAAGCAAACTAATGGTGATAATTCAATGTTGGCAAAGGCAGAGACAGCAGGACTGGTTAGAGCGGCCGAAGTGAGTAATGGAAAGAGAAAGGCCGCAGAAAGAGAGGAGGAAAATTTGCTCTACTTCCCTTCCTTCCGATGTGCCGGCCATTATGTTTGCCTTCCACAAAGTCATTCAGTGCACAGAATGAGAATGAAGTGCGTTTTCGGAGTTGAGACAAAGCGAGAAACAGAAACGAGAGAAAACAAACAATATGTTGGCGATTCAATTTTGATCTCTTGTCTTCAGTATGAACCACCTGCTGGATTCGGAGAGCCCAGACCAGTTGTCCGACTGAAAGGGATTTTGTGGTATTTGCTGTGGGTAAATCACTAAACAAAGTATAAGTAGGCGAGGCAGGGAAAGGGAGTGCATCAGGTAAGCCAATACGCCTTTTACGCAACTACGAGTGAGCTATTTTCACAGGGTATAGATCGGTTCTCAGCACTGTCAACAATGTGAAGAGGTCAGCTGTTAATGAGGTGTAAAACACAATACAGGAAGTGAAACGGACACATCTATTGTGTTTCTGGAACAACAGAGAATCAGATGTCAGTGGAACAGTTGGAAACGGAAAACAGAAAGATGACATCTGTGAGAAGTCTTTTTCTGAAGTACAAAATATTAGCATTCACATAAAAATAGGCTTCCTAACGTTACAGACAAGAGTGTTAATTAATCTAGAGTTTACCAACTTAATTGCAGAGATGTAGGGACCCAGAAACATCAATAAAAAAGGACTCTAGTACAGCAACAACACAAGGAGACTAGTAATTAGACAAGCTGTAAACATTGTGCCACAGTTATTTTGAAGCAATTAAAGTGGAACTGCAAATGTTAACATAATAAAATAGTGTTTCGAAAACTGTAGTATGTGTGTCACCAAAGGTCAGAGCTGATATAGGTATAAGTACCGATGATACATATGGAGAATAATAAATGTCGTCATTTCCTTACTTGCTTGCTTTCAGGCTTCTTATTCTGTTCATGTCCTACTTTTTCAGCAATTAACTGATGAGTAAAGTGTAACTACAGATGAGAGGAAAGCCGGTCAAACATGCAGAAATGGGGCCAAGGTTGTGAATAATATGAATTGTCTTTTTAAGGTTGGGTGGTTTGGAAAAGGCAAATTCGAATCCTTAAGTGTGACTGATTCACAGGTTTATTTCTGCCGCATTTGGAGCACCGATGTCTGTATTAGGGAATAACTTAGAGCCCTATCTTTGCCCCTCAGCTTGTTTTCCTTTCTGCGAGTAGTTGACAGGTATATGCACACATGTGTATGTACAGGCCCCTACAAAGATAAATGTAATTAATTAGGTCTTAAATCAGAGTTAAAGTCAAATAAGGTTAGGCAGAATAAGCTTTACCGTGTGTTTAGGTTGAAGAGTCGGCAGGGGAATGTCCACACGATAACGTTTTAAGCATTAGTGTGTGCTCACCCAATCAAGTTTCCAGCTTCACTCCTCTAACCACATGTTGACAGTGTGCGTGTGTGTGTGTGTGCTGTGTGTACGATTATGTGTTGCAGCCCGCAGAGAGTCACTTGGACAGCTCCCTAACTAAGATGAATCACCCAGCCAGGCCTCTGGGTGACCAGCGGGCCTTGTGGGACACGTGGCCCAGATTACAGCAGCGTCTGCGGGGGACGGAGGGAGCCACGCATGCCGGCACCTCCGCCTGCCTTCTCCTCCCTCTTGGATCCTGACACACTGTCCTCCTCCCCTGTGTCCTTCATCAACTCCTCCCTCCTTTTTCCTCCTCGTTTCACTGACACTCCCCATCACTCCTGAAGACCTCCTGAAATTGATTTATTCTGTTTTCTCCTCCTTCTCCTATTTCCTACTTTAGTTCTCGCTTCGATTCATCCATTTATAAAACTCTGATTTTGTCTCTATCTCTTTCCTTTCCCTCCTACCTCTCTATCTCCTACTTCCTTAACCTACACACATTTAAAGGCGTTTTATTGGTTGGTTCTAAAAATTATACACTTGAACTAAAGTTACAAGTGACATTACTGGAATAAATGTATAATACAGCAATAATTATAGGTAGTATTGTAAAACTGCACATCATTTGCCAACTTTAACAGTTTCTTTGCATGAAAAAATGTATTCGCGTGCAGTCACCTGATAGGCTACCAGAGAAAAGAACACATGCTGGTCCAACTGTGTATTTCACATTTCGCATGATTATGCTACGTGTACATCTTCTGGGTATGTCAGGGCTTCAAAGGCGCTCAGTCAAAATTTCATGTGGTCCCATTCATTCGAGCGGATGATCGTCATTAGACTGATGTTGTGCCCCTCCAACAGCACGAGAAGCTACTGTGTTAGCCACTAAGAGCAATTTGCCTCTCCCTGCCCGATGTGGGAAACAAGCCACTCAGCTGTAACCATGTTCCAATGATGAAGACAACAAAATGAGACAAACCATAATTTTTTGTCACACACCTGTCCGAGTGCGCTGCAGTAGCTGAGTGGGGGGACAAGAGGCTTCTCACAGTCGCGTCGTTAGCGTCTAACTTAGCCTGCACGCGAGGAATGTTGGGAGCATGTAGTGTTCACCGATAAGCAGATGTTCAGCGAGTAAGGAGTTTAGCTTGTGCCTAATTTACAGGAGTGATGTCAGACTCTCAATATTTACATTAATGCAAAACTAGGGCATGCAAAAATGACTACATCATGTGCTGGTGCAACCAACTGAGAAAGTTGGTGACAGTAAAAACAGCATAATTAGATGCTGCAAGCAGTGAGTGGGGTGGACTTGTGTGCTACACTGCGGCTGTCAGCAGTAACTGAGAATCTTACAATGATATTAGTTTGATAGTCTGTATTCTATAAAGCATCGCATAGGTCAAGCTCACCATGAGGTAACCAGAGCAGATGGTTAACTGGAGCTAAGAAGGTAAAAGACCAGTCAGTGGCATATACTAATAGGACAGTAGGATCCCATATGTATCTGGCATTGACATGAGATCTGTTTCGCACTAAGGACAAGCACACGTTGACGTACATGCATGCAGAGCTCATCGAGAGCAGAATGCATCTGGAGGTGGTTTGGGTCGCATTGTGAATGCAACGCAGCCAGTTGGAAAAGTAATCTGTCCAGCGTGAGCACATTCATTAGGAGAAATTCCCCACAGCAAGTTGGAACGTCACCTGACTCTACCTCCAAGAAGTGGATTAATCTCCCACACTGAGCAACAGTAATCTTAACCGAGGAAAAGTGATTTAGCAATGACTGTTGCTGGACCACGGCAATGACATCTGTTTTAATATGATAGTAAAGTGTGATACAGTTTGTTTGATATCTCTGATAATATGTACTCTTGCCGATCTGGTTATTAAGTTGTTTTTTTACTAGCTTGTATATGAAGTAGCAAGACTACTGACGTGTTTTTAAGATTCATTTCAAATGCAAAACCAATCCTACATCTCACTCTGTTCCATTTTTAGTAGCAGTAAAAGGGCACGGACAGTGTCATATTTTGCTTCATGAATTCATCAATCTATGCAAGAAAAACTGGATGAAGAGCGCGGACTAAATGTGGAAAGAGTAAGTGAGTGTACGACTGTCTGAGTGTCGGCTCAAGGAGGCCCATTTGGAGGCTGCTGCCCTGACAGCTGTATTGGAGAGGCTTAGGCAACACACGCAGACACACAAACCACTCTGAGGAGGTGACAGCTTTCAGTAGTTAAGAAGCCTGCTGTTGTGTGAATGGTTGCTCTTGTCCTCCTCTCCACCCTCTGTCAAAGTCTCTCCCTCTCTCTCTCTCTCTCTCTGTCTCTCTCTGGGTTTAATATGTTGCTTCAGGGAAGGGAAAACATCGGATGAACGGTGGAGGAAAAATACACATCGGCTTAGTAACAATTAAAGCAAAGCACGTGGGAGAGCAGAGGGAAGGAAAGGCAAGAAGGAAAATGAGGAGTAAGGAAAACAAGCGAGAAAGAAATCTTTATATTGATGTATGTGTGTGTTGTCTGATAGAAGGAAAGGAGGAGAAAGAAAGAACAGAGTCTGTCCAGCAGAGCAGAGTCTGAGCCCATAACTCAGACTTACAGCAGCAGGAAGCATCGCTGGCATTCACTAAGGTGTAAAAATGCAAATATCTTGAAAGTATAAAAACACTTCCCGGCAGGACGCCTCAGGGTGGAATATTTACCAAGCTACCTGATGGTTTTACATGGAAGTCACTCTCTTCTACGTACATCCAAATGATTGTGGTAAAATTTAACCTCAGCACTACAGTTCAGAGGTACATGCTGACGTGTTTTTTTTTCCTTTTTCTTTTCTGGAACCAGATGAATGCAGGCGCTTTAACAGCACTTTTTTTTTCCTCCCCCTGGGTCACTATGGTCTTTCCAGAATACACCTCCCAAGAATACCTTTTACTGTCCAAAATAATTAAACTCTGACTCACCCTCAACTACCAAAGAGGCCTGCAGGTGAAGCTGTTTGAATGTTAATGAGACTGGAATGGGAAAAAAATAGAGAGAGAGATCAGCTCCTGAGTGACTGCGGTGTTTCGGCAGGGGCCACCTGTCAGCTGTGATAAAACACAAAGGGACACACAAACACTCAGCCCTCGTTCAGAGGTCTGATGCTAGTGTAAAGCGTGATGGACAAAGAGAAAGGATGACAGGAAGAGCGTGGATGCTAACGGCAGTGTGTACCAATTAGTGCTGAGTCTGTCTGTGTGCCTCACATCCTCCAGTGGTTCAGAGAAATAGGCGGCATTCCACTGAAGGAACTCGAGGCAGGCACGAGGCGACACGAACATGTACAGGAACAGCCCCCCAATCGACGTTTGGTAGAACCTCCAGCTCCATGAGCACGTACCAAATTGCACAATGGAGGTTTGTTATGCTAACATATATATATTTCACATTGTTGATGGTGATGTTCAAGAAGAGAAGAAGGCTACTGGACAATGACATCAGGAAGTAGATCCTCCAAATGTTAAAAAAAAAATCAGCAATGTCTTTGTCCAAATTAAACCTTTTGAAACCCTATAAGGATGGAAGTTGATAAGATTTTTATGTTTCCGCTTCCATTTTCGATTCTGCTTAATGATTCAGTTCTTTATCGATTCTCATTTGGAAAAAAGGAGAACAAACAGGTTGATCAGCGTCAACTTTGTTTAGTTTAGAAGTAACATGACCTTACAAATCCAACAGCTACCTGCAGTATTAACTTTTTACTGAGGACGTGCTAATGTTGCCGCTGCTGCTGGGTTGAGATTCACTCCGGAGCAGATTGAAAACGTGACATTCATTCAAAGTTATCTCATGCTGAGTATGCAAATGTTTCTGCATATTGGTAGTACGTCCTCCCTTTGATGAAATATCCAGTTTGCAGAAATTGACGGCAGTGGTGGCCTAGTGGCTTGTAAAGCATTTATTCACAAGCATTCTTGTAACTGGTGGGTTGCAGGTTCGTGTCCCCGTACTGGCAAGAGACTAAGTCACTACCACTGTGTGCCCTTGAGCAAGGCCCTTAACCCCTGACTGATCTCTGGGTGCTTCTGCGGCAGCAAACTGCTCCTAGTATGGATGGGTCAAATGCAGACAGCAAATTTCCCTAAGGGGATTAATAAAGTATAGATTTTGATTATTATTATTATTAGACTATTATTGCAAGTTGCCCTGTTGTCATCCTTTCTCGTGAAATGTAACCAAACTTTTGAGCGTTTGTGCCACTTGGGTGCCATGTTTCCTGCTGGCTGCACTGGCGAATGACGTCACCATGCACGTTGTGTAAGCTACGCAACAACTGGAATTGACAATGGGAATCGTTTGCAAAATTGGCAAATGATTCCAAGGAATCGAAACACTGGGAACCGGTTCCCAACAAGAACCTGTTTTTGATTCCCATCCCTGAACCCCATGACCTGCCAGCAGGTTTAAAAAACATGCTATCATTTTTTTTTTTAAAAATGTCAAACTTGTATCACAGTCACAAACTGTAAATGAAGATCTACAGATAAAATCGTTGGATTTTTTTAAACTTTCTGATGGTGCTTAAACTAATCATGCATGACATGTGGTTCTATTGGAAAAATAAGGCTTAAAATCATATTTGATCCAAATCACTGTATTATACATGCCTTATTAAAACATTTCCCCTGATAAAATGTTTACATCGATTCCACAAAAACAAAAAAAATCTAAGCTCCCAGGGAGAAGCAAGAAACCATGAGTGTATTCGGCTGAACTGCAGGCTGTGTTTACACCGTGCAGGGAGGAGGGAAGTATGAAAACAAATTAAGATCTAAGTAGTAAAATATCTAATATAGAGCAGCCATTGTTGTGTTGTTTACAGTATTTGTCACACCTGTGGGCACCTGGAAATTCTGATTTTCTGCAAACGAATGATTCAAGAAATTCGACTTTGGTTTTGGCTGCCTGAAAACAACTCACAAGTTCTGTCGTGGAAAACAGCCCTACGTGTCACCGAGGGAATAAAAACGGCAAAGCAAAGGAGCTACGAGACGGTTTACTGATCTAAAATCACAACACCACAATGGAACCAATCAAACACCATCTGTCTGATGGAGCCATCTTATCTGTTACACACTTGCTGTCTTTTGATTCATTAAGAGATTTATCAAGAGAAAAAACATTTAAATAGTGATGATTACAGAGTTGAAACAATTCATCAGCTGGTCAAACGATTGAGAACTTGCTCCTTTTATCTGGTTTATGCCGTTTTAAATTGGAAATCTGGACTGCTGGTTAGATAACACAAGATATTACAGGCTGTAATAAAAACATGTACATTAAAACAAAATAAGATAATGCAGTGAGCTTCTGTTTGACACCATTAAACACAGCAGGCCTTACTCTGCTGTAATGACTCCTGACTGTACCAAGTGAGCCGATTTGGACCAAGTTGAATGGAGCTCCGTGCAAAAAGAAATTATTTCAACAAATGACAAAAAAAACAACAGTTACTGTGGAGTGCTGACTTATCCATTAGCCTAATTTAATACAACCCGGGCCAGACACCCACCCTGGAGGTACCGTACAGCAGCTGAGAGCAGACCGGTCTTTACGTGATAATTAGCCTTTTGTGCTGGAGCTCCTTTACAAGAACCTGCCTCCTTTTATCTCAGCCACCATGTTCAGAATAATTAAAATCGCTTCATCCTACTTGATTTTATGTTGAACAGGTAGCATGAATTGACAGACAAAAAAAAAAGCATAATCAGTTTTCTCTTTGTGTTGCTTTCTATGCCTTTCTCATGTGTTGCTCTGCAACCTGGGTGGCTGTGGCTCAGGTGAAGGAGCGAGTTGTCCACTGATCGCAAGGTTGGCGGTTCGATCCCCGGCCCCTCCACATGCCGAATTGTCCCTAGGCAAGACCCTGAACCTCAAGTTGCTCCCAATGGCAGGCAGACACCTTGCATGGAAGCCACTGGTGTGTGAATGGGTGAATGAGAAAAACATTGTAAAGTGCTTTGAGTACCACTGAGGTAGAAAGGCGCTATATAAGTGCAGACCATTTACCATTTACCATCTTGTTTCAATAATCACTGCAATAAAACATGAAACCAGCCTGGAAAAGCCACTATAAATCTCAGTCATTGTATCCACACTCTGAATTTAGCTGTTTCTCACTGCAATATAAAGTCCTGCACATGTATGGAAAAAGCAGAGATAGCTCAAAAATGTCTCCTGTGCAGTTATATTGCTATAAATCAGTAAACAAAAGGTAAAACTAAAGTTTAATTTGTCTGATTATTTATTTTAAAAAATTAAAAAGCATGGAATCAGCAGGTGTTGGTGCTGGAAAACAAATGGTGGCTCTACACACTATATATATTTTACTACTACTCTCTGTAAACACAGCCTGCAGTTCAGCCCAGTTCAGGCTTTCTCCCCTAGAAATGTTTGTCATCACTGTTGGTTGTAGCTGAGTCAGTAATGGCTTCTAATTTGCGACAACTGGCACAGAATTATTTTGTTTTTTTTACAGATCTGGTTACTGCAAACAATCTATTTTTGGTCGTATTTAAAGTAAAATGTAGAATAAAGGGCCCTGATTGAACAGCTAGCTAAGAAAGCTAGTTTTCTTGCTATGAAGATGGTGTAGTTTTGCAATTTAGAGAAAAAACAAACATGCCTTTTAAACCCACTGGTGGTTCTCGAGGTTGAGTGGGTTAAATAAATTGCTAGCTTAATGTCACGTATCATTTTGCATGCTTTGACAGCAACGACATACAAAGCAACTACTCTTATGGGATTGTAGCAGATGTTTCAATTTGTTTGCTCTGTTTAGTCTTATGCAGTGTACTTCTGCACAGACTACACATTCAGTTCCTATTTCTCTAGTGTACTTCATTGGCATATAAGTAAAATACATAATATCAAGTTAAAGCTAGCAGAATTTAACTCTGCTTTATCCTCCCACAAAGCCCAAAAAACGAGCCCCCATCGTCGTCATGTCAGTCAAACACAGACGACAGAGACATCTGAACTTTTCCAACTCCTGTCGGAAGCTTTTCTTGAGATTGACAGACACCTGACAAGACAAGCTTTCTAAGACTGGCAGATGACTTGGCTTTATCTTTCATCTAACTATTAGCAATCCTTGGCTTGATCTTGCGTTCACCTATCAATACACAACACGTGTGCGCACACATGCACGGAGAATCAACTGCTGATAATATTTCCTCTCCTCTCCAGTGGCACGCTCGGTGCTGACTCTGCATACTTTTGACAGTCAGCTCTTTTGACGGTGCTGCTATGGAAATGAAGAAGACCGGAGAAAGTGAATTTACATAGAAAATTGCCGTCTCTGTAGGAAAGTTGCAGAGGAAGAGTGCAGGACTGGGTGGGTTGGGGGGGATAAACACTGCAATGTGAACAACAAGCGGCACGTTTAGTTTAATGCTTTGCAGCATGATGTGTCAATTTTATGAGAATACACATCAATACACCTATTTATATCAAGTTATTGTATTAGTGATGCATCTGGACAGTTTTGGCAGCACCATGCTTTTCAGCCTTAAGGACAGATGTCTGAAACAAAACAATGTTGCACTGGGAAATTCAAGATAATATGGCTGGACGCTGTGTGCTGCATAGCTTTACATTTCTGTGCACGAGTAATTAAGTGTGAAAGTCTGGTATGAGGATGAGAATCTGTCCAGACGGAACATCTCGTATCCAGATTGTGTCTGGATCCAGCCGAGACAGATTGCAGTTCACACCTGATATGTAGATTTTACATGCATCTCAAGTGGCCACTTGTGATTGGATTTTTGCTTCCCTGCTCACATTTGATTTTATCTGGGGAAAAAATGCAACTGCTGACAAACAGAACTACACATTTGCAGTCAGTTCAAGGAGCCTGAGAAGAGAATGATCATGGGAATTTGCATATTGGATAAAACTTTAGCTCTGTTTCATAAAGATATATACGAGGAACTGGAGGATTAGTCCTCAGCCCATATTCCTTCATAGAGCTGGGAAGCTTATGCATGGCAAATATAATTGCTAATAGCTGATGGTGAGATTGGTCAGGAGTTACAGTATGTGGGCTTATGGGGCAGGGGAGCTGTTGCTATGGAAACAAAGGCATCTGACAATGACAAAATGGAAGCTGACACCTTCATGATCAAAGTAAACTCAAATAATGAAAGGTTTTCCGACTCAGTACACCTCACTTAACATCACTGCTGAATAGTGGGTAAAACGTTTGTAATAATACACACATCATTAGCATATTGATGACACATTTTGTTGACCAACACGACGCTCCCAGATTCACTAAACACTTGATACAGAATGGCTTGAAACAGCTGGCTGAAGCAACGAGACAGCATTTTACTGGACACCGACAGACCTTCCATTTAGTTCTGTGCATTCGCTCCAGCAGCCGCTCTGGGAATTGTCGGGAAGGGTAGTGGGACAAATATAGCCCACAGTAAATGAGCTAATGATAACAATGATAAATATTTCAGAGGAATATACTTCCTGAAACAACAGGCTAAAAGTGGAGACGAGAAAAGAGACTGAAAATCAGAGTGAATGAGTGTATGATGGGGAGAGGGAGAGTAAAGTGAAGTGCCATTCAAGTGTCCCAGCGGAGGGTCAGTGTTGTCAGAGAACAAGCCTCAGCTGGAACCCTTGAAGGCTTTCATCTGAAGGAAAATGTCAAATATTCACTCAAACAGTTCAACAAGGCCAACAACCATAAAGAGCCTGATCTCACTCCCCATGGCAAAAGCAAACACAAACTGGTGTCACAGCTTGACAAGCTACAGCGGGGCTCCCACATCGTCATATACAGTATCTGTTATATTGAAAACGCTGTGGGAAGCTCGCGAAGCCCTGCCTACGACGAGAGAATGGGCGGCCTGGGTTGACACAGGTTTATTCAGTGTAATGAAAAATCAGCAAAAGATCTACTTTTCAAAATGCATAATAAACCAAAGGCATCAAAATGGAGCCGCTGTGGCGATTTGGAGACTAAATGTCACAGATTCACTGGAAAATGTCAGTCACTGCAAAGGTCTGCGACAAAGACCTTCTTATTAAAGGTTTATGATGAAAATTAGGTTTCAAGCTTAAGGTCTGGCCTGTTTGAAGGTCTGACTGACAGATACTTAGATGGGAAAAGTTTGTTTTCAGCTTCTTAATCTTTATGCTTTCAGTTTTCAACAGATCATCTACTGCTCAGACTGCATTTGTATTGTTTAAGAATGTCACTGTGTGAGTTTTGCCTTTTTTGTGGGGAAGCCAAATATCTTCAAAACATGTGCAAACCCTCTGAAAGAAAGCAGGCTTATAGGAGTATCTGACAAATAACAAACTGAAAGTCTACAGAGAGCAGTTTGTGTTTAGACGACTGGTAAATTTAGACAAAAAGGCATCAAAATCAAGACAGCTTACTGATTTTAATGTCATTTCTTCAGGCTGTTGTGAGAACACAACAGCTCTGAGGAATTGGCTTTCAATTGTCAACAAAAGTAAAACCAGCAAATACAATATTTGTCTCAGCCACAAAGTTGTGTTTTATCATCAGCTCAGAGTGAACAGGGCTGACAGCGTACCAACATGCAAGTCAAATGTAACAACAGCAACCCAAAGATAATTTCCACACAGTTTAAAGACTTATTAATTAGTCTTTATAGGCTATGAGAACTGCCATCGGACCAATGGAGGAGCAGCAGAGCCCAAAACATCTCACTAACAAATCGAGGAATCTCTGTGTGTCCTTTCTCGACAGTAGGTCATCAGAACTACTTTGAACTCGGTGGGCGGATTACTGGGAACCGAAGGAGGTGCGGAATTGTGTTCTCAAGAAACATACAAAAATGTTAAACGGCAGTCGGTGGCGGGCCGGCCGTGACTCAGCAGCGTCACAACATCATTGTGGCAACAGTGCAAGACAAAAATGGCTGAACCCGCTCAGAGATTCTCCCAGAGAATAAGATGCAGCTAAAAAAAACTCGCTCCACTAAAGGCTGGGAGTATTTTAGATGGAGAGCCAACAATGTGGTGTTCTGTAGGCACTGAGAATTGGAAATGGATGATCACTCCAGTGCACCCAGTGAAGCTTTGTTAAGACTCTTGTTTTGCACAACTTGTACAGTTAACTTTCTGTCCCCAGCCAGGCAGGACGTAGACTGAATTACCAACACACTGAACGTGCTCTGTTAGATAAAACTATCATTTGTGCTCCACTGCTGTCACAATAATGAAACGTTACACCATGCAGCATTTGACACTGTTATTCAGCAATTTATTATTGTTGTTTTAATACGTACAGTGGTCCCTCGTCTATCGCAGGAGTTAGGTTCCAGAAGGCAAAGTAGCGACCTATATTTATTTTATTATTTATATATATTTTAAGGCTTTATAAACCCTCCTTATGCTTGGATTCGGTGCCAGAAGCCTTAGAAGGCACAGAACATTTGGACGACGTCGTAGGGCTTGAAATAAATTCAATTTTTTACAAAAATTCCACAAAAACACAACACACCAGAGCAACACTACACGCAGCAATCAGATGTTGGTGTGAAATGGACAAGGTGAGATGCTGAACGCTGCTATACACGGGAGTTGGAGGAGACTGATGCTACAGTCGCTGAGCCAATCAGAGCGCAGGATACAGAACACAGTGCTCTGGTTGGTCGCCTCCCATCCATCATGCCAATAGGGTGCCGTGTACCATCTCACGAGGGCAAACTAGCTCAAGAGGAAGTGGCCATAGCTACGTTTTATATGCAAGTCTTTGTCTACTCATCTGCTGTACGCTATGTATTTTATTTCGATTTAATATTCTTCTTAACCCATGATACAAAATTAGATATATACAATTTAAAAATCCGCGATACAGTGAGACCACGGAAAGTGAACCGCAATATGGCGACGGACGACTGTACTCCAACGCCCATGCAAGAGTGAGAAAATGGCTAAAAGACTAATGTTAGTTAGTTGTTACAGTTTATAAATTGCTTCAGTTATTTTCTTTGCCCCATATTAATGCAAAAAATATATATATATTTGACAGCAATTATCCTCACTAAATGTTACTCCGGTAATAAATTGAATCCATGTCACTTCAGTGAAAATACTGAGTTCAGGAAAAAGGTTGCTGTGACATGGAGCGACTAAATTAATTATTGTGTCCTCTTGAATTTGAGGTCCAGTCTTCTTTTGATCAGGCATCTGACAAACAGGGTCTATTCACATAACTGACATCATGGCCCAGCAGTGAAGTTGGAACCAAATGATGATTAGACGACTGGATGAAACAGAAATTTTAACGAGACAAGTTTTTAATGTCTATTTTGAAAGTGTTGTATTAATTGAGTGATAAAATAGAATCTTTAGAAGTGATAAACTTTGGTAAAATAAAAAAACAAAACAATTATTCAGTGCATCTCCAGACTGCATTATATTTCAACCATGTGGACAGTGTTGAGGTTAACTCAGTCTGTCATTACTGAGGTGCCAACTAGTTTGGGTTTTAATGTTAATGTTTTGATTGAGTGTCAAGTCCTTTGAATGAGGGGTTGATCACTGAGATGGAAAAAGCTGCAAGCAGCAATAGTGGAGGCCAAGCAACCCTGAACAGGCATGTATTGAACGGCACTGTACTTGTTTGTCTAATCGCAGTGAAGACCAAACTCAGAGATGCAAGAGTAACGACAGAGTAAAAACTGAGAAGCACAAAGAAAAATGTATCGCAAAGCTGCTTGGCTGTTTACAGACTATGCTGTAGCGCCGTCTCAGTGATTCCTGAGGCTTGTCAAGCACAGTGGGCAGACATACCACAGGAGAAAACAGGACGTCCTACTATGTTTGAGCTTCGCCAGTGGAAAGCATGTACAAATCAAAGCTCATCCAAAGCCCAGCAGCAACTACTTCAATTCAAACTATTAAAATGATTCTTCAAAATGTTGGTGAAACTCCTCATGCCAAATATTTGTCTGAAGCACCACTTGTACCCTTGTGGATGTGAAAAGCATGCATTGGCCTTTTCCAGGGTGCTGAGCGCCGCCACATCAGATATAAGGTGAGAACATCGAGACTGAACCAAAACGTAATTTATGAACCGCAAAATCGAAACAACCACCTAAAAGATGCTAAATGCTCTGTTAAGCTGAGAAGGGAGGCAGAGTTTTTAATTGTGAGCTTATAATTTAATAAATACGTCCTATAAACAGACAGGGTGGTAGAAAAAGAGGCAGTCAATCAGCTAAGTTTGGTTAAAACAACAAAGAAGCATTGTTGTTGTGGAAAAACACAAAAACAGAGAAGCTGTTAGGAAGAGCGGCAGCCAGACAGACAAGCTGAGCAGAGAACAAAGATCTTTTAGGTGTTGTGTAGCACAAGTGTTAAACAAAGCTACCTGTCAAACTGCTGTCTGCACGAGAAAAAACCTTCAGATCTCCACAGTTAGACAGCACACACATACGGAGATACGCTCACTAACTTTTCCCTCTTTTTCAAAGCCAGGTTAGACATGATAGAGAGACAGGCCTGCTATATTAGCCCTTAAAAGCACCACTATAACATCAAAAAAAAACATCAGAAGGGACTTCTGCTGCTGCACATACACAGATGTACAGATATACACACAAACTCACAGAGGCCTGCTAACAAAGCCTGGGAGATAGCTGATGTAATTGGACTGTAAGTCCCACAGAGCAGCGAGTTGCCTAGTGAAGAGTTGGGAGGCGCACAGCCGGCCCTGGGCATTAATATTGAGCACAGAGCCGCAGGGCACGGCGCACTTTCGCCCACTGAAATTTGGACTCTTTTTGTCTCTCTGCACTGATTAGACAATATGGACACGGTCTCGTTGGACTCAGAGCTGATCTGAAGAGCTGTGTGCAGGAAGCAACACGTATGGTAGATTTCATGATATCACGTGGTAGATGTACCTTGAAATGCATAAGGACAAAACCTGCTTCTTAAACTTTCTTTAATGCTTTAACATAAAAGAAATCCTTTGAACAGGAGGCAAATTTAGTATGTCTGCTCTATGTACATAATATTATGTGACTTCCATAGATTTTGTGTAACTCTGCAATCTTTAAAATAGGTCAAACAAATAGCAAATAGGTACATTTTATGTCTGTAGCACCTTCAATCTATTAACCAATGAAACCCAAAAACCTACCAGTGAGTTTGGAAGGCATAGTATATGTTCTATTAGTATAGAGCAATGACAGAGTAAAAACTGAGAAGCACAAAGAAAAATACACTGCATTTTGCACATATGCTAGTGTACTTATCTGTATATATTTTATTTCTATTCTACTTCTTCTTTTATATTCTTAATGTTATTTTATTTCTTGCTACCTTAACTGTTTGCACCAACAGACCAAGACAAATTCCTTGTAATGTAAAAATTACTTGGCAATAAACATGATTCTAATGTGCCTTGATTATTTTTCAGAGTAAGAGATTGTAAAAATGAAAAGAATTGTCAGATTTTCAACTTTCTGCTAGGTCTTGAACTAGTTAGATGTACCATTCTATCAGGGAAGTAAAAACCTAAGCTTGAAGCCCTGGCATCTGATATGTCTCATTAAACATTGGCCACAAATAAATAATCTGCAGTAAACCAGATTCTGTTAAAAAAAAAAGTGCTTTTCAGGGCAACCATGAAGCAAAAACTGACTCTACTCTGACCAACAGCCAAGTGACAATAATTCATTTACTCCTCGGTTGAACTGCAGGCTGTGTGTACACAGAGCATAGACAAGTATGGAAACACATTAAAAATGCAACCAGTAAGTAACTGTAGAATGCACAGCTATCTGAACTCTGTTACACACTCTCTACTTCTCACCATCATAAAGGTGCAGGTCTTCATCTTGCGGAAAATAAAACGCCCAGAAACTGCTTGAGAGTTCAGAGTCACTATACTTTAGTTAGCTCGGAACTATTTCCAGAGGCAGATTAAGACACATTGGGTGTTAAGAGTGAGTATTTATGGCAGCAGGACAGTGCTTGTGGGATCGTCTAAAGTTAACAGCGCTGTCCAGGTTCATGGCAAATTAAAAAGTCACCTGAAGCAACACTGCAGCTAATATGCTTTTAAATTATTTTTCGGACAACTCCTGGCACAAGGGAATGAGGTGTAGCTGTTTTTGGCGGAAGAATCGATACTTTATTAGCAGAGTCTTTGCTGAAAATAAAAGAAAATACACAATGCTACCGCACTTGGCCTTTCATTCTGGTGTGCCAGGCTAACTGTTCGTAGCTGCACTCAGAGATGCAGCCTGATGGGTGAGCCTGCAGCCCTGCAGCATCACCCCAGGAAACTCTTGGTCTTTTCACGCTGCTGAGTAGAGCAAAGGCCAGCTGCATTCTAATGCCACATTTAGGTACAGCATGCTTGCTGGAGCTGTAATTAGAAAAAAAAAACGAGTACACTACGCTGAGCTGCTTGGTATTTCGCTGTGTGTGCTGTAGGAAAGTGAGACTGTTTGGGTCAATAGCTTTTTAATCAGTGCATTTGCCGGAACTGTTTCGAAATTAGTGCAAAAGACTTGAGGATAGACCAAAAATACTGTGCTGCAATGAGCTGGCCCGTGCTCTAGCAATACACGTCTGTTAATTACATCGGTTTAAAAACGGTCTTACAGCCAGGGACGTGACCATCCAGCAGGCTTCAGTGCATAACTGGAACCACTTGGAAAGTTCAGTGTTTTCCATAGACCACTTACACACCAGTGGGTTCAGCTATAAAAATGCTGCATGTACCTGATAAAACAGCAATTTATTCATTACATCAGAGGTGGACAAAGCTGACTGAGTTGAAACGATACACATTTAGAGGACTGAATTAAACAAAATGGTTCTGTACCTAACAAAAAAGCCTACATGTTCTTATATAGTCGGCACACACACAAAGGAGAGCTGAAAGAGGTAGAAAATGAGAGACAAAACAGTGTAAAAGAAGACGAAAGAATGACACAAGAATGAATGACAGGAGAACAAGGTGGAGATACGAGTGGAGAGAGAAAGCTCAACAATAGGCATGTCAGAGTCAACTGCTAATCTGTGATTAGATAGCGCCTCAGTTTGATAATACTCAAATGTGAGAGCAAAGGGAGAGACTCTTTTTCTGCTTCCTCTGTCACTCAAAGACGCTTATGTGTGTGCGTGTTGGTGTGTGTGTGTAACCGAGAGTGAGTATATTAACAAGGCAAATAGCTTCCTTGCTTTATCTTCCTTGCAGGGCGAAGAGATAAGGTCCAATGAGAGCGGGGCTGGGAAGCAGCCTGGCTCCCTCCAGGCCAGCTGACAGGAATAAGAAACAAAGCAATAGACACGAACTCTGGGGACATTTCAGGGTTTCTAACAATAACCTATTGCAGATCTGTCAGTCAGTAACCCCAGGGACTCATCAGCATAATTGTACATATATACATATGTTTAATAATATTACGCAGAGGGTAGGGTTTAGCATGATTATGCAACAGTCTTTTATGGAAACTGGATCTACTCCAGGCAGCATTACCTCTGACAAGAAGGATATGATGTACTTCGAGTAATTAGCTTACATACTGATCAGCCACAACATTAAAACCACCTTCATAATATTGTGGAGATGCTCAGAACAGCTCTGACCCATCAAGGCCTGGACCCCCCAGTGTTCTGAAGGTGTCCTGTGGTATAAGGCACCAAGATGTTAGCAGCGGATCCTTTAAGTCCTGGAAGCTCTGAGGTGGATCACTGTGGATCAGAGTGTTCGGATTGAGGTGTGCACAATGTGGAGTCCAAGTCCTCATTCATGAACAATGTTTGCAGTGTGGCAGGGGGCACTATCCAGCTGACCTGCCTTCAATGAATACCACTGCCATGGAGGGGTGTATGTGGTCTCCAACAATGTTTAGGCACGTGCTACCTGTCAAAGCAACAGCCACATGATTGCCAGGACACAAGGTTTCCCAGCAGAACGTTGCCCAGAACACTGGACTATCTCTGCTGCCTTGATTTCCTGCCATAGTTCATCCTGCTGCCATTTTTTCCCCAGGATGTGATGTAAAAGACAACATCATTCATCAGACCTGGCCACCTTCTTCCATTGCTCCCTGGTCCAGTTCTGATGCTCATGTGCCCATTGCAGGCGCTTTTGTTGGTGGTCAGAGTTCAGCGTGGACCCTTTGGCTAGCTATGGCTACACAGCAAGCTGTGATGTTCTGTGTTCTGACACCTTTCTATCACAGCAGCATTCAGGTTTTCAGGAGTTTGCACAGCATAGCTCCCTTGTGGATTCCGGCCGGCTTTCACTCCCCACGCACATCAATAAGCCTCAGGCATCCATGACCCCGTCTCTAGTTCGGCAGTTATTCTTACTTAGACCACTTTTGGTGGGTTCTAACCACTGCATACTGTGAACATCCCAAAAGATCTGCTGCTCTGGAGATGCACTGACTCAGTCGTCACAGCTTGACCCCTGTCCACGTCCCTGAGATCATTAAACTGCCCATTTTTTTTACTTCCAAAACTTCAACAACTGACTGGTCACTCACTGTCTAATATATCCCATGCCTTGACGGGTGCAGTTAAGAGAAAAACACCTGTCTGGTTTTGATGTTGTGGCTGCTGGGTGTATATACTCAGTCAATACTGATGTGGTTGTTTGGAGTTAGATTTTTAAGTGAAAAATTATATTAATGCAAATATGATAGAAAACTAATTAGCATGAATGGTCCTGGGATTTAAATACAGCCTGGCTTTGCTTTTCTGGCTTTTAATGTCCTAAGATGCTCTAAATGAGATTTTCCCACCAAACAATAGGTCCCGAATATTATTTTTTAATGCAACTGTTTTACATTAGGGAAAATACATTTTAGAGAAAATGTAACACTAAACAGATTCTCTTCAAATGCACTCCAGAGCACTGATTCCCAGCCATTTCAATCAAATCAAATGAACACTGTTTATCTGTCCTGAAGAGACCAAACATTATAAAAAAAAAGTAGACCCCAGTGTTTTTCATCATGGATCCTAATAAGTGAAGCCCTTTTGAATACTAAGCGATTTGCAGATGACAACTGTGTGGACACTCAAACTGCCATAAAATTAAAACCGCTGACAGATGAGGTGCATAACACTGATCGTCTTGTTACAGTGCAGTGCTCTGTTCGGAAACAACGGGTCTTGGTGTTTATGTAGATGCTACTTTAACATGCACCGCCCAGTTTAATATTGTTGCAGACCAAGCACAAACTGAGACAAACCGCTCAGGAACAAGCCCGGCTGTACAATCCACAGGAGTCGCTGCCAACATTCTGGAGTCAGACACTTCAGGAAACCCCCCAAAGATCCCGACTGGTTTGTTGACAATACACAATATTAGGCAGGTGGTTTTAATGTTGTGGCTGATCAGCATATATCAAACCCAAGGCAAACAAAGACTCTCAATCTACTGCATTTGATGGCCACAATACTAAGACCAAGAACAAAACATACAGGAATCTCCCTTTAATTGTATGCTAAAGGTAACTTAAAGAGCACAGGCCTGGATAAATAATAAAAATGACTGTACTGTAACTTTCAGCCAGTTCTGTGATGTAATTACTTCAATGCTTCTATGAGACAGTCTTTCCCCCAGTCAAGCTGAGTGTTGCATCACTGCGATATAAAAGTTTGTGTGTATCTCACACTGTAAGCAAGAATGCTAATGCTACGCTTACGCAATGTTTATCATCTTCATCCCAGACTGCTGCCTTCACTTTTAACTGCTGCTGCATTAATGTCGGACAGTATTTTACAGGAAGGTTAACTCCGCCTTAATCCTTTACAGCGCGTATTTTATTTGCAGCTGAAAAATATCCCGTCCTGCTTTGAGGAGGGCTGGGGCTCTCTGATAATATTTCAAGTATTTGAACATTTTTGCTCACACCCTCCCCAGCCCTGTGCCTCTACAGCGGCTGCAATGAGATTTTGTCACATCTTCGGCGACGACTAATGCATCATTCACAAAACGCAGTGAAGTTTTAGAAATGATAAATCGGACAGTTTTGGTTACAGTGTTGTATCTCTAACCTGAAAACAATGATATGTTTTTTTTCTGACTCTCATTATTATGCTGCACCACACACTGCAGCAGTGTCTCTTTTATTGCCTTTCTGATGTCTAAATAGGCTAACTTGAGACTCAAGAGATGTATCTGAGGAACCTTAAAAGAGGGGGAAAAAAACTGGAGATGAGTTAGAGGGGAATTTGCAACCAGTATCAGAGAAATACAGATGCAGACTAAGCCTCCTAAAACTTTTTCTTGGCAGGTAAGTCTTGCTGCTGTAACAGAGATGGAAAGTTTTTGAA